>JAQFZG010003250.1:0-14082 GCA_034695465.1 Entomobrya nicoleti | reverse complement strand
TGTTTTGGTTTCGGGAATTTTGGTTCGGAAATTTTGGTATTCGGGCCTTTCTGTTTCGGACATTTCCGACCCCAACCAAAAAATCGTCTAGTTGGAATCCTGCTTATGCCACACTTTCTGGAACATCCACTTCGCTTTAGTAAGGTTTTGGACTTGAAGGTAAAGTTTAATTATTAATGGTTTGGTCTGAGTTAGGTACATAATTTAATTTCTTAGCTTATTAACTACCGAATTGCGAAGCAAGGTAGTTATTGTTTTTAACAAGTTGTCTGTCTGGCTGTCTGTCTGTCTGTCCGCACGATTTCTCAAAAACTACTTGACCAATTAACATCAAACGTGGTACATAGACATCTTAGGTCAAGACCTTCTATTGGATTGAATTTCAGACCCACAGGTCAAACGTGACCCGAGATATGGGGGTCACATGCATTTTAAATGGCAAATTTTTTATTGTATAAATCGATGGAGGGTTCAAAGTAGATCAACTTTTGTCAAGCAACTACAGGTCAAAGTCGAACCCCCTGGGGGCAGGGAGCTGGAGAATGTCACATGTATTTTAAATGGTAATTTTTTAAAAGTCGATTCTTATGCAACATCAAATGCTGATCACAATGGAATCACTTTATGACCCATGCGCTCCCTGTGAACCGAGATATGTGAACCTAAAATTGGCCCCCATACATTTTAAATGGATTTTTTGTGCCTAAACGTCATAACCGTTGTATAAAGTTCACAGGCGCCATATAAACACTACAATCGTCGTACACATCTACTGATTCGCTTCAATTCGGTAGTTGAGTTTCAGAGTTTTTACACTCTAGTTTTTTTATATTTCAATAATTTTACCCGACACATGCGAAATAAATTATTTCGGACACTCGAAACAAGTCACAGAATGTCTCAGTGATGTTACTTTAATGTCATTCCCAAGGCTTTAAGGCTTGACAAGTACATCCTACCAGTCGTTATTCTAAACCATTTTTTGTAAAATATTTTAAAGCATAGGTCGGATAATCATGCGTTTCTCTAACGTTTTAGCATATTTAATACTACAGAGAATTGGTTTGCTAGTGATAGCTTACAGAATTGATAAACCTAAAAACATGCAAGAAATACAACGACGTTTGAGCAAACCCATCGCATCGTTTTACCCAAACGATTTGAACATTACGAAATACAGACATATATTTTCGAAATGTCTTGTTCACGCAATCAACTTTCAAAATTGGGATGTAATCATTTCAAATGATATATTCACACCCATTATGCTATCAGCTTACTACATTGTGAAAGTGGAATACAAACTGGAGCTTAATAGAAATAAAACTGAATTTGAAACACAGGCAAACATATTTCAGGTTGGAAGGCAAAACGTTTCAAAGTTCATTCAATTTTGCCACAATATTCTATTCGAAAATCGATGCAATGAATTGCCATTTCGGGACCAGACCAGCAAAACTAAGCCTTGGATATGTGAAGCTCATTTGTATTTGTATCCCCCAACTTTTGAAGAAGATCCAACTTTTTACGAATGGGATCAAATGCCTAGCAAAGCGTCATTTTTTATTTTGCCAGGAAATTTAAAAAAGTTTATGTTCAACGTACCTTTAGCCCTGCCAGATAATATTGATCCACTGTGGCATATCAACTTTACAGACTTTACAAATGGATTGCATATCACTAGACCACAATTCGATTTACTTGTTTTGGACAATGTCAAACAAAGCGTAAAACAGAATGTAGTACTAAGCTGGGCTAATTCATTAACTGCGCATAGAGATGGACTGTACAAATTAGATGCCACATTCACACAAACTAATCGACATTTACTTTTACACGTTGAAAACGAGCACCTATTTATATGGATTTGTAGAGATTGTGCGAATCCAGCATTATATGGATTTAGAAATCTGGGTCCTTTTCCAACATTCGACTTAATTACTAAACGTATTCAAAAGGAAAACATTTTGATGCCCAGTAGGACATGTTGGCAAACTGGAATTTATCCGGTTTTTACAAATGCCATGAAAAAGATATCGGAAAATAGTAATTCAGGTAATGAGTATACTGCATTTCTGAACTTGTTTGCGCAATCAAAAGACTTAACGGACATAAAGGACGACATTGACAACTTTCGATTTGAAGCTGAGGTCCGACTACTTAACTTAGCAATTTTCAATTTTTCCGAACAAAATGTTAATGTATTTGAAAGGTATACCTTGCTAGAAAATCGTTTCCATAATAAGCTATGTGACCCTAGAATTTCAAATTATTACCCGGGATTTTCACTAAGCACAGTTGGAAAATTGGACAACTCTTTTTTCACATTTCACCCAACAACTTTAAAATTCGTAAGTTGCGGAAATACATCGTTAACCGGCATTGAACCCGCGTTTGCAGAAATTGTATCGATATTCGATATTTCAATGTGGATATTAATAGCAACTTCGTATCTAGTAATTAGCGTTTTCGTATATTTATCATCGCCCAAAAACTCATTGGCTAAACGAAGTCTACAAGTACTCTGTTATCTGAAAATCTTGGTGGAACAGGGCGACCCAATACGCGAACGAGATTTCACATCTTCAAAAGCTAATCGAATAGTTTTTATGGTAGCTATCTTCGCCGGTTTAGTTCTGAGTACCTTGTTTAAAAACGAAAACATAACACAGATAACATTACCAAGGCAACCAAAACTATTTTATGACACATTAGACAACTTGATTAATAACGACTTTCAAATATATACTCTAGGCACAGCAATTGGGGTAAAGGATATTCGAATCTCTTCGACATTACAGAACAATCCAAATATTCGATTTGCTATAAAATTGGCTTCGCCTCGAGGCAACTATTCGAATCATCATATCTCAAATTTCTTTTACAGTGAACTGTTTTCCTTTGGACGAGCAGAATTTTCAAAGCTGAATTGGCTTAAATGGATTTTTCCTGAAACGGATATTTTTTCATTTCACATAAAGCGTTTAATGAACCATACCAAGCTAATACCGAATTGGGTAGATACGCTTATAAATTATAATAAGGTTAATATAAGCATTATGGAAAATTGTAACAAAACTGCTGTACTTTTACCTGATTTTGAGGCGCATGCATTTTACTACGATCTTAAAAGAGGAAAACAGAGTGCGTTTCTTGGAAATGACTTAAAGCTGGCGGAGACTCACGGAATTCAATTTTATCGAAGGGTTAATTCACAAATACTCAATCGTTTAAATGCTCTGCAATCTGCTGGACTTTGGGATTGGTGGACAAAAATGCTAGTTGATGTAATACCTCGAATTCAAGGTGGGTTTCTTTGGGATAATATACCACCGTGGAAGGCTTCTAATTTGGATGGGAATATTGTGGTTGTATTTGTAATATATGGAACGGGGATGTTAGCTGCTATTTTAGCACTATTTTTGGAAGTTGAAATATTAACTAAAACAATTTATTGGTTTCTAAAGTTCTTCAAAGGGATTTATCAATTTTTCTTTAAAATTCTCACTTGCAATGCTTTACAGACCGATGACTCGTCCCAATTTACGTTGCGATACGGTTAAGTAGGTATCATGTGCAAAACTAATATTGTTATTTTTAAGAATGCTACTAAATTAACGTACGCATTCATTCAAATAACGGGAAATACTTTTAATTTTTTAAACGTTTTCCTTGAAAAAAAGAATATTATGTTGTTATATTCCAATCAGTTCCTTTTAATCAGTATGCTTAATCCTCAGTTCTATCGACAGTATCATCATCTCATCAATAATTAAGTTATTACGTAATAAAAATTTCTGATGAAATAAAAAAGTGGCTAGTCTCTCGCATATTATCAGCATATAAATCCTGGTGAGGTAAAGCATACCACGTGGATAACCTTTTGGATAGCTTACTTTCTAGTACAGTACCTTACTAATTGAATAAAGTTAGCCCACAAGCACACGCTTGTTCGCATAATTTTATGACTAATGGAAGTTCTCATAGCTAAACTGGGCCTCCGCTTATACCACACTTACTGGAACACCTACTCATCTTTCAGTAGGGTTATGACTAATGTAAAAAAAATTAATTAATATTTGTGAAGTCTGAGTAAGGTACAAAAAATAACTTTAATTCCCTTTATATTTCAGAACGCTTGCCCGACCAACGAATTTTTTTTAGACCATCAAAGCCAGTTCTAGCAAACATCGGTGTCATAACTTGTCCTAAAGCTTGTAAATCATTCTGAAGTCTATAAAATTCCAAAAAATGGATTTTTAATCATGTTGTTTTCAAACGTTTTAGCAGTTTTACATCTACAAAGTGTTTGCCTGTTAGTATTCGCTTACAGAATTGATAAACCTAAGCAAATCCAAGAATTACAACGACTTGTAAGCAAACGATCAGTTTACACGAACGATTTGAACATTACAAAATATAGACACATATTTTCCAAATGCATTGTTCACGCAATCAATTTCCAAAATCGGGATATAATAATTTCAAGTGATATATTCACACCTATCATGTTATCATGCTACTACATTGTGAAAGTGGGATACAAACTTGAACTCCATAGAAATAAAACCGAATTCGAAACCCAAGCCAATATATTCCCAATTGAAAAACGAAATGTATCACAAGCCACTAAATTTTGTCACAATTTATTATTTGAAAATCGTTGCAACGATTTACCATTTCTGGACCAGACTAGTAGAACGAAACCTTGGATCTGTGAAGTACATTTGTATTTAAATCCTCCAACTTTCAAAGAAGACCCAGCATTTTACGAGTGGGACCAACTGCCTGGCAAAGCGTCATTTCTTATAATACCTGGAAACTTAAAGACGTTTATGTTTAACGTACCTAAAACATTGCCAGACAATATTGATCCGTTATGGCACATCAACTTTACAGACTTTACTAACGGATTGCATGTTAGTAGACCAATATTCGATTTACTTGCAGTCGACAATGTTCAACATAATGAAAAGTACGATTTGGTATATAGCTGGGCCAATTCTTTAACGGCGCATAGAGATGGGCTGTACAAATTAGATGCCACATTCACACAAACCAGTAGACATTTATTTTTACACGTTGATAATGAAAATTTACTTGTATGGATTTGTCGAGATTGTGCAAATCCAGCATTATATGGATTTAGGAATCTTGGCTCGTATCCAACACTCGAAACGATTACAAAACGTATTGGAGCAGAAAACGTTTTGATTTCCAGTAGAATGTGCTGGCAGACTGGAATTTATCCAGTTTTTACAAATGCTATGAAAAAGATATCGCAAAATAGTAACTCCGGAAATGAGTACATTGCATTTTTGAACTTGTTTGCAAAATTGAAGGATTTAACTAACAAAATGGACGATATCGATAACTTTAGATTTGAAGCAGAGGTCAGACTACTTAACGTAGCAGTACGTAATTTTTCTCAACAAAATTTTAATGTATTCGAAAGGAACTCCATAGTTGCACACCGCTTTGGTAGTGAGCGATGTGATCCTGGGATCTCTAATTACTACCCAATATTTTCACTAAGTACGGTTGGAAAACTGGACAATTCCTATTTTAGATTTCATCCAACAACTTTAAAATTTGTTAGTTGCGGAAATACATCGTTAACCGGGATTGAACCAGCGTTTGCAGAAATTGTGTCAATATTCGATATTTCAATGTGGATGCTAATAGCAACTTCGTATTTGACTCTTAGTATTTTTGTATATTTGTCGTCTCCCAACATAGCAAATAATAAAAGTTTGCAGATACTCTGTTATCTCAAAATTTTGGTTGAACAAGGCGATCCAATACGCCAACGAGATTTGACATGTTCAAAATCAAATCGAATAGTTTTTATGGTTGCTATATTTGTCGGATTGGTGCTTAGTACGTTATTCAAAAACGAAAACATTACACAGATAACTTTACCAAGGCGACCAAAACTATTTTACGACACATTAGACAACTTGATTGATAATGACTTTCAAATTTATACTCGAGGTACGCTAATTGGAGTGAAGGACATTCGAATCTCTTCGACATTACAGGACAATCCAAATATTCGATTTGCTATAAAATTGGCTTCGCCAAGAGGAAACTATTCGGATCACCATATCTCAAATTTCTTTTACAGTGAACTTTTTTCCTTTGGACGAGCCGAGTTTTCGAAGTTGAATTGGCTAAAGTGGATTTTCCCGGAAACGGACATTTTTCCATTTCACATAAAGCGTTTAATGAACCATACCAAGTTACTACCGAATTGGGTGGATACGCTAATAAATTATAATAAGGTTAACATAAGCATTATGGAAAATTGTAACAAAACTGCTGTGCTTTTACCTGATTTTGAGGCCCATGCATTTTACTACGATCTCAAACGAGAGGGAAAGAGTGCATTTCTAGGGGACGACTTAAAGATGTCGGAGACTCACGGAATTCAATTTTATCGAAGGGTTAATCCACAAATACTGAATCGTTTAAATGGTCTGCAATCTGCTGGACTTTGGGACTGGTGGACAAAAATGTTGGTTGATGTGATACCTCGAATTCAAGGTGGGTTTCTTGGGGACAATATTCCACCTTGGAAAGCGTCTAATTTGGATGGAAATATTGTGGTTGTATTTGTGATATATGGAACGGGGATGTTAGCTGCTATCTTAGCATTAATTCTGGAAGTTAAATTTTTAACTAAAATAATTTATTGGTTTCTAAAGTGCTTCAAAAGGATTTACCTATTTTTATTTAGAATTATCACTTGCAATGCTTTACATATGGATGATCCGTCACATTACACGTTGCAATATGCTTAAGGGATATTGAAGCAGATCTTGCTTGTTGCAATATTTTAAAATGGTATCACATTTCTCTACATTCTAAAAAGACGCGCGCGCTAAGTAAAAACGTTTCTCGCTGAAATTGAATAATTAAGTCGATTTTAATATTAAGTAATGTATTTTAATTAACTAGAAGTAAAATCACCTAAAAAGCTACATATAGTATTGATATCAAATATTTTTTTTCGTACACTAGCTACCAAATTTAAATGTTTGTAGAAATTTGATGTCCTCCCATAAAACAAAATTGATTTTAATGCTGCAACACTGCAAATTTGTACTAAACACTGTAAAATATAGATTCGCTTGTTTACTGTTATCAACACGTTTTGATGATGAATAAATGTGATGTACACAATAATTGTGTCAAGACTCTACTCCTTTATTAAGAAACGGGCCCTTTTATACTAAGGGCGAAGGGATTCATTCGCATTACAATACATTATAATAGTATGGTTATATAAGTATAATTAATATATAGATGGATATATAGGTAGTTAGAATAATAAATAGATATACTTATATACAGATATAGATATACTAAACGTCTAATGCCTAATGCGTCTATGCTATACCGTGCATATAACGGCCGTCACTTAAAAAGAGCAAAACTCCGTTTTTGCCATAAAATGAAAACAACTTAATCAACATTTTTTCCGGGAGAGATGAGGTGATGTCCAAAGGGCAGAAAGGAACCAAAGACACGTGCAAGTTCATAGCTTAAGAATTATGTATAAATTTGCAATGTCACTAAACGTCCAGTACCAGATTCTAAAAAGATTTCACTGTGAACACACAAATCAAAATGAACGTTTTTCTGTTTTTTATTGTGGTGAGGGTGGTAGCAGGGAGTGTTAAGTGTGAAGTAATGAACACGACACAACAAGCAACTTGTAATCAGTGTACAAGTACACCACAGTTTTTTATTTTAAGATTTGGAGGAGCTGTTGATTGTAAACCTTTTCCGCCTTTAAATCCATTATTGTTTGTTCAACACTACGTCTTACATCCACTTCACTGTGGGCTTCCATTTTTTCCAAGGATTTGCGAGCTGAGGGATATAAAACACTATAAAGGTATAATATGTAGAGCAGTTTATAGTTTCGTGCAAATTACATTCATTCATTCCACACTAATTATTTAAAGGGGAATTTATTAATATATATTGTCTTTTTTTTCTGTAATTAAAGGTGGTGAAATGTTCATGCAAGACGTGAGAGCTGGGTTGCTACAAATAGATGAGGATGGGAATCCAATGTATGCTGGTCAGTAGTTTTTGTCGGAAACAAAGACACAGGCAGATCAACCGGAGAAAAGGACAGAAAAATTGTTAGCTTCTGGAAACGCGACTTTGACCTTTGGATTTGTAGAACAAGTTACTACGGTGCGGTCAACTATAATGTCGAAGGCATAGGAGGAACAACAAAGGATATTCCGGGTAGTCAATCATTTTGAGAGTGAGGCCATTGCATTTTGGAAAGAAGTTGACGAAAAGGAGCGCGAAGCACAACAGCAAGTAGAGGAAGTTGTTGAAAATTCGGGTAAAGTATATCATGTTGTAGTCCATGTCTTTGCACATTTACTTCATTTTACTCTTTAAGTTTTTTGTGATGAGATGAGAATTTAAAGATCAGAGAGAGATTAATAAAAATCTGTAGTCCTGGAACTACTTTGGGTTGATTCGAAATTGGTTGGGATTGGTGTTCAGATTTTGTTTTCAAAATGGGATAGCATGATGTTGATGTTTCTTGATTATGATGTTGATGCATACAAGCATTAGGAGCAGGTTGGCTTTGGATAGGAGCAATAGGGGTTTGTCGTGGCATAAAATATGGTGTATCATCACCATTCACCGGTCCATAAAGGGTCCGGTCATACGCATCCGGGTCCTTGTTTTGTCCATTTACGTCGGAGATAAAAATATAACAAAATGAGACAGCATGAAATAAACATAAGATCAATCACAGCTAAAGTCACCATGAGCACATAGAATTTGTGAAGAATTTCAGTTTCATCTAAAGCATTCACAGGTTGCACAGGGTAATAAACTTGATTAAAAAGGTAACTGATAAAATCGATGAGAAGTCTGATGATATTTGCACCGCAGCGTATATAGCATTATTGTGAGAAAAACGTTCCAGATAAGTTCGAAGTACATAAGATACGTGGCATGATTTTGTAAAAAAATTCCAGATAGTTTATCCGCATTGGGAAATTGAAATTTTATATAATTAACATGTAACACACTTGCACTGGTACTGGCGTCGACGGGGTGTAGAAAAATGGAAGAAAGATTGGAGTACGTGGGGGATTTGACCTGAACTGCAATAGTTGAAATATACATAGTATTGGGGAATGTGAGGTTTGTCCAACGCGAAAGAATGAGAACACTTAAATCGGGAACAAGGAAATCTTCATTTTCTTTGCGGCACAATAATGGTGGGTAGATTGTTACAAAGGAAGAAAGCACAGTTACACAATTGCATTTCGATTTGAGAAAAAAAGATCCTGGGGGATGTTCCGCTCCAAGGATTCGGTTCTCAGATAAGCATAAAGCATTCGTTAGTAATAGCATAAAACGCCGGAGATAACTGAGTAACTAACAATTCATTACTGGTTAAATTTCTACATCGAAAAGGACAATATTTTAAATTATTAGAAAAGCTAGTTCCTAGAAGTAATTTTTGAATACACAAATATTTTTGATCAATATTGAAATTAGTTAAAATTCTCTATAATAACATAATGTTTTGTCGCTATTACAGTCTAACGCTATAGAATCATCTAACAATATTGGAACTTTATTTTTATACATAACCTGAAAATAAGTAAGAGAATTTTGGCAAATTTGCGTATTTAAAACAAAGGGAATAGAAACACCTGTCATAATTTGGAAGTGATCTAACTTACGTTTTAATAAAACCGAAAGTAATGGGAAAGGTTATCAGGACTAAATACAAAATCAAAGTCTCGTTGGAGTAACTTAGGCTGATCGGACTTTAACAGCACATTGTGTTGAGGTAAAAGTTGCATGACCGTGAATGGCCCAGAAAACTTTGGACTTAATTTTGCTGATGTACCCGGAAGAGCTAAATTGGGAAATGAAACAAAAACGCGATCATTGACTTTAAAATTATTGTCATGATGATGCTTATTATATGCATCAGTGGAAGCATCTTGCTTTCGCATCATCATTGCAGATGCAACATGACGAACATTCTCGATAGTTTGTAAATGTTGGACATTATAAACATTCAAAAGGGGCAGTTTGATGTCCTCAGGTAAGGTCGGAGACCTTCCATAACAGAGATAAAAAGCAGAAAATGTGGAACTCTCATGCACAGATGTATTTATACCAAATACACAGGCAGGGAGATAAAGAGCCCAGTTACTTGCCTGTTGATTTACGTAATGTTTTATAGCATGTTCGATGGTTTGATTTACTCTTTCAACGGGACTATTACCACTCTTCGAAAGGTACTCGTGAAGATGATGGAGTACCTAATTGAGTACAAAGTTCTCTGACCAGTTCAGCTTTATTGGTGGATTGGTTATCCATCACGATATATTTAGGCATGCCATGCACGTGTATGATTTTATTCAACAAAAATGTAGCGAGTATTTTTGCCGTATGCGTACGGAGTGGATCAGCTATTACAAAACGAGTGGCAGAATCAATGGCAACTGCAATATGAGTGTATTGTCCTGGTGTACATTGTGTAAGCGGACCGATAAAGTCAAAGTACAATTTTTCAAATGGAAGAGGTAGCTCATGTGGAATAAGAAAACTAGCTATTTGGTGAGTATATGGTTTATTAGATGCACATGACGTACAAGACGTGATGTATTTGTGAACGTCGTCAAACATGTTTGGCCAGTAAAAAAGATGTTTGAGTTTGTAATATGTCTTATTTATACCAGCATGACCAGCAGTCTGAGCGTCGTGGTAAGCAGATAGAATACGTGCTTTATGAACTGACGGTACAGCAAGACGTTTAAAGCATCCTCGTTTAATCGTCACAAGCAGCCTCGTATAATTCTAAAAATATTTCACGTTACCACTACCGTCAAACCGGAGATGTTCAGTGGAGGGCGGAATTACGACTGTGGTTCCAGACATTTTAGTATAAGGATAGGTAGACCAAGGAAAAGGTTGATAAATTAGAGGTGTGAAATTATCGTTTATATTATAAGTGAAAATTGAGGAGGTGCAGGTGTAGGATCTGGGGTAGGGGTGGATGGTTGTGGAGTTCGTTTTGATTTGACTACAGGTTTAGTAATAACTTGTAAAGATTTGGGTTGTGTTAATGGTGTGGATAAAAATGAAGATGCATTTAATTCGACAGGGGTAAATTTAGATACGGTCGTTAAGGGTTGTGGGCTTAGTAAAGCTATGACAGGTTCAGTAATCAGGTCAGGCAAGATGCCTTGTTCCTCAGATAAAACTATAGTTGTTTGGTCGTATTCAGGCGTACTGATAAAAAGAGATGAAATAGAATCAATAATTCTCATCAATAATGATTGCAGTAGCAAAGTTTAAGGATTATTTGAAATGGAAATTGGCTATTTGGCGAAACTGGAGATGGATCCCTTTCATTCGTAAAAAGTACACAAGAAAGAATACTAGGTGGGAATGGAGTGATTAAAAAATAAATTAAAGCAACTATATTTCATGGTTTCATTAAAACCTTGCCTAAACATAAATATGTTATGCTTAAACAAACGTGACTCTTCAAATAATATAATAAATTTACACATAACGTTAGCAAATAATATTTCATGCTGAAATAATTAAGCAGTCTGGATCTAGCAACCTTGAAAAGATTCGAAATCTTGTGTTAAAATAAGTCTCTAAACACAAAACTCAAAAGGTTTGGTAACCTATACTAGAATGACTATTATTAAAGCATTACTTAGTGTCATTCATTTTTGGTTAACAAGATTGCTTATATTGAAAGTTTATTTATAACTTTTATTTATAAAACCCAACTTTACATTTAGTAAGCATTTTAGCCAAGGCAATACATTTTTGAAGCATCGGATATTTAATATATTTCTGGCAATATGTTCTAAAACAATTTGCAGCGCAAAAGATTTAAATTAAAAAATCAGAAATGAAGAAATGATTTATTTTTATTTTTTAGGCAGTATCATTTTTTAATGGTTTAAACAAACGAGCACATTGCCGACTGTAGTCTAGTGACACCTCCGATATTACTGATGGATATTACCTACTAAATTAGTGTTCCACACACAGTGATGCAAGGTCAAGGCATTTTCTACTATGTCGTAGAATTTTCATAATTTTCATAAAAATATTGGGAGATTTTATTATTTTTAGACAGAGTTTAGCTTGTGTAACTACTGTGCCCGCCTAAACATTAATGTTTGGTGAGTTTTTACCTAAAAAAAGTACACGATTAAGTAAAATAATTTGGAACGCATATTCTATTTTCATAGTTTTAAAATATTTTTTCAATTTAAACATTGATTTTCTTGTAAAAACTTAATTTTAAAATTAAATCTGGAAGTCCGCACAAGAATTGGTTGTATTTAAATTAGTTTGAATAATTGACAGAAATTAAAACAAATATAAACAAGTCAAAAACTACATTTTAACAAATGTTCCATAAAACACGATAGTTTGTATGATTTACTTTGCTGCAATAGAATATTGATCTATTTTAAGAACTCAAATTGGAGCCATGATGAGTTGATTTGAGTGCATAATTATTCAAAGGTCGAAATTGGCACTGGTAAAATGGGAATGTCTTTAACTTAAGAACGTATTGTACTGAAGAGATTGTACTCTCTGTATGATAAGACGTCATCTTTTGTGGAGAACATAAGAGCCAACGCTGACATTTTTTCGGGTTTGTCTTTTGTGCATTAGTTCTCCTATTTTTATTTGCCATATTGTATCTACATGATATTATAAATGTTACCATATTTCGATAATTTTTTGAAATTTTAAAAAAGCTTGGGAATTTAACTAGGAATTTTTGAGAATTCACTAAAACATCAGCAAATGAAATTAAGTCATTTTTATTTAAAAATTTGAAAATTTCGGGCAAGATTGAATTTAATTTTACTTAATGTTTATTTGTTTCATTACTTAAGTGGCAAAGGATAAATTTCACATTTTATTTAACTTACAGATCATCATATCATTAAATTTTCTCCCCAATTAAATTATATATTAAAATTCTCAGTTTGGCTATTATCAACGATGTCAGAACTTAAGGACTATTTTTCTTTTTCACAGTTACCAAATTTTTCTTTCTGAGAACGTTTTGAAATAGTAATAATTTTATATAATACAAAGTTTTACGTTTACAGTGGTTCCATCATAAAAATTAGGCTTTTAGTAAAAATTTTTACACATGTAATAGGGTAAATAAAAAGATATTTTTATAGTTCTTTTGCAAAAAAATCGGTTTTCATTCTAATAAATATGGGTTTTTGGACACGTGTATACTAATTATTTTTAAATTAAAAGAGCATTGCGTGTTTTATTCTTTTGCGATCCAATTTTAGTATTAAAACGGTTATTACATTCCTACTGTTCGAAATGATAAATCGTATTTCTTGTACATCAGTTTTGCACTAACATAAGTAGTATGGTATTCCGTTTGATAAGTAACATAAGTTATCTGCCATATTTAAACATTGAGATTGCTGCTCGTTCTATTCTGTATTAGTACATTTAACATCAAGCTATACGCCAGAGAAATTACCTTTAAACCATTAAGCCTTTACTTTGTACTTCTTACACTAAACTAGTAGTGCCTTGCATGATAAATTTAATTGCTTGTCAAAGCTATCAGACTTATCAAGCTTGACCGGATACTTCGTAAGCGTGCTATATTAGTCCACTACGTAACAAAGTTTTTGATCTGGCATAGAAACGTGTAGTCGCACTGGCATACTCGTCTTTATACCCAATATTAGTACTACAGCTTGAATACATGCAACCGTTCTTGCCTTAAGAAATATAAACCCAATTCTTTCAGAAATCATCCTTACGTGCTCAAATATTGTAAAGCAGAATAAGGAAAATGGAAAACATTTTTCAGTTCATAGTATTCTTCGTTGGCATATCCCGCGTTTCCACAACACAGACTACATATTTTAGCAAAATATCTGAGAACACCAAAAATGCATTTATTGAAAATCTACCGTTCTATCTCCAACCTTTTCAATCGTACAACTGTCTACTGGTGATTGACAATTACAAAAACATGAACTTTCCAAA
>JAQFZG010003249.1:0-14088 GCA_034695465.1 Entomobrya nicoleti | reverse complement strand
GTTGAACAGTTTTGACAAGAAAATGATACTGTGCAAAACTGGCTGATTTTGACTATATTCCCATTTAGTATACTATTTAAATTATTATTGACTTTATATGGGCGTTGATAGTTTTTCGTTAGGCTATCTTTCCATTATTTAGTTAAAACATCGACTATATTGCTGAGGTTAAGTATTTTTTTTAGTAGAAAGCTCTGTTTTTTTCAGTGAACTAAGCCCAGTCAGTATTATTCTTGCATGGCTATAAAGACTTGTCAACAGTTGGATTCACTCGGCTCGGCTCAGCATGACAAGTCCGGGGTCCGGTCCGTAGTTCGCAAAATGTCAAGTAAAACACTAAAAATGTAAATACTACCACGAATGACTTTTCTGTGGCTATAGCTGTTATTGTGATGATAGCCTCTACGCTTAACTACGTATAAAAAGTTGGTTTGATAGTATACTCATGCTATTCGTAGAAAAGTGTTTTCATTATTTTGTGAAATGCGGAGAATTATTTATTTTGCAGAAAAGGCAACATAATACACTGATTGTATGTAAATCTACGTATGTGTTTTCGCTTTTTGTATAGAAGCGTCATGCAGTCATATAAACATCCATACAGTCATTTTAATATGAAATAGAACCTAGCGGAGAGTCAATTATTGACTATATGCAATTATTAGTTTTGCTCATTTTCGTCATGAGAGTTTATGGATATTTTTCTGGATACGTCCTTCCGACAGTTTTTAGATGACAGCGAAAGCATTCTACAATTACGTGCTTGCTGAGGTACATACTTTTTTTTATGTAATACAAGTTGACAGAAAAGGCTATGCTAAAAGTGACAGTGTTAGGGTGTTCATGTCTCTATTTTGCGTGTATTAATTTAACTTTGAGTCTTTAGATGTCAACTTCCAACTGCATATTAATTTTAGTTTCGAGTACTTTTTGTGCAAGCTAATTATTGGTTATCAATCAGGAAAATAGATAATTTCGATATTTAAATGCTTTTAAATTATTCCATGATGTAATTACAACTAAAAGGCAAAAGTTAGTTAATAATAGTTTGGATCTGATCTGATATAAAATAAAATGTTTTTGAAAAAAAATTGCTGAATCTAATATGATATGCATATGGTATGATGATCAAGATTCAAGATGATAATTCATGAAAAACCTTTTTCCTTAAGTCTGGTAGTACTCATGTTGTTGAATGAAGTCCATCACTTTCGCGATCTTCCATCGTCATCACGAGATGCGCTTGACACTGACATAATATTATACTGACCAGCAGGTTAGTTATGTCATCGCTCATCCATCATATATAGTCATCCAACAAATTGTACAGCTTGATAAGTAAACAAATCAAACCAAATTCATTTTTTTGTAGTACGAAATGGTGCTTGAAATAAAGAAATTGGAGCAAAACAAGTATGAATGCTGTTAGTGAACCTAGTTAAACGCTGAATTTAGCAGTAATTTTTGAGGACTTCTGAGAAGTACCATTACAAATTATCGGTATGGATTGTCATCTTAAAAAAATGGTTTGAGCAGAAATTTTCCAGTCGCAAGTGCCAACACGGTGAACAAGGTTGCGAACTTTATCGACGTCAGCAAACAAGAGAACTAGTCAAGTTTTTTTGCGACGAAAATGATATCGATAAGACCATTATTATCGTCATCCATTACTACTCAATGTTTTGAATAGCACGTTTACTACAATATTTTGAGCGAAAGTTCTTGAAGGATGAAGATGAGATTAAAAGATTGCTACAAAAAAATACGCGGAACAATCATGGCGAATGAGTCACGGAAACTCTGAAAACAAATAAACGTGACTAGTGACGCGAAACATAATACAAGACGCATATTAGTAAAATGAACTCCAAAATGTTTATTTTTTACAAAAAAATGTAAACAGCTCATGCATAAAATCATTCAGGTACAGGTACAACGAACTTTTTTTTACAAAGAAAAGTTTTGTTTAAATTCATTCTACGTCAAATTAACAAGTATAATATACCCATGAGTGGAATTTTTGCCAATTTGGCCAATTAATTTTTGCACGCAAATTATAATGAGTATCACAAATCACAACAGGGAAGCAGAAATATCCTGAATTTAATTAAACTTTCTCTTACGAGGTCATGGTCAATGCCAACTGACAGTGAAAATTGATTCACATTAGTGTCAGGCTACAAAACAAACTACGTTGTATGTTTGATGGTAATCATTTTTTTAAAATCATAGATCATCCATCACCCCACAGCTATTTATAAATAGTCATCTGTTGAATTGTAAGTAGACAGGTCAAAAATTGATTGAGAAATATTATTTGGGGAAGAGGATACGTGCAAGGTAGGTTTGGGATCAGTAAGGTGAAGTTGAAACAGAATTATTACGTAGGTCAGCGTTGTTGATACAATCTATTCAAAAAAAATAAAAAGCATAATAAGCACGTTTCGTTTACTCATTAAGAAATTTACAACCTTGACCTAAAGTGCAACTTGCAACTTACCCCACTTAATAATGTTTTGTCAATGTTGAATATGCCGGCTGCAGATACTTTCCAATCCCAGGTACATACATACTTTACTAAATCATGTACCAATTGGTTATCATACTCCACGTCACCTAAAATAACAGCAAAGTCTTCGCTGTCCAGGGTAGAATTCAAACGGCTTTCACCGCGTTTTTCAAGCCCGACTTTCTCTGCGGATGAACTTGTTATCAGACATGCTTTGTTAAGCTTACTTTTCCAAAATGAAATCTGTAATTAAATAACTTGTGCTGAAATTATCCTGAAAAATGTACACCACACAAACTATTATTTTTCGTTGAATTTTTCTCAGTTGCTTACCCTCTCATGAATTTCTGATCCCAATTTGAGAATCACCAATTGACTTGCCTCGACCAGCAAAACCATCACATGAAACCAAGTCTTCAACGCCATTGCACTCCCAGTTTTCAACATAATTGCATTAACAGAATGCACAATCGAGAATACACATCTTACCACAATTCCTAAAATAATGGGGCCCACGCATCGGTCATACTTATCAGCCAAACCATTTATCCAGTCAAATCTTTCCACAAAACATTTGAAGCTCATTCTCTCAAAACCTTTCCCTTCTTCCGCATCACTTAATCTCTTTAAATTCCGAAATTCATTTTCTCCTCCACATTTACCATTCTCCATACCAAAACCACCACCTTTTGAAGATATTACTAATGAGGCAACCGATGGTGTCGGGTTCATGGAATATCTTTTACGAAGAAAGTGCCCCTTGTAAATGTGGTCTTCCAGGTGGGCACAGTAATCCTCAAATGTCCACAGCATCTGAAACGTTGTAACGACTATAAGGTCATAGGCAAAAATCACAGTTGTCACACTAGGTATAGCAGTAAAGAACATGAAAAGTCCAAAGTAAATGTATCTCGGCACAAAAAACGCTGAATCCGGATATACAGCAGTTAATGTGCCAAAAGCACATACCAAAGTAATTGCTACAATATATCGAGGGACAGTGAGGACCCATAACATCAGCTTGTGAAATTCCCAGCACTTTCGAAGTAAACCATTGAATGGCTTATATTTGGGTTGTTCAAGTGCAATCAGTAGCTCAGTTAAGTGACCATTCAGTCGATAAAATGTGAATCGAAAGTAAATATCAAATATAGCAGCTAAAAAAATTACAGCGTCTGCCATTATTTTTTCGGTTAGAGAAAGTTGTTTAGAAAGGGGATAAACTTTTATTTGACAATCTATCCAAAATGAGTGGCTGATCAGGTTCAGAGTGAAAGCGTAAAGTACGTAGGGATGAAAACAGAAACCAGTTGGGGAAGGTAAGCCCCATGGTTTTCGGACAAAGTATGTCCCAGCAAGCCAAGCTTGCCAGGAGGAGAAGGCTAGTCCACCCAGTACCATAGTCCTTCAGGTAATGAAGGACAAGAAAAGGCAGAGTTTCTTTTTGCATTTTCGTTTGCCTGTTTAATTAGAAAGCAGTGCTCATAAAACACGAAACTAATTAAAATGGAGCCATTGTAATTAGCCCAACAAGACAAACGTCTACATTTTATGCAACGGGATGATGAGTGTCGTTGTGCAGTATAATTTTATGACGGCAATTGCCAAATTGGTTATATAATAGGTAGATGTATAGCTTATGGTGCTAGGATAATTAGTAATTAGTCTATTAACTAATAACTTTCCGTTTCGTCTTGTGACAGAGTGCAATAAACCCGGTTTCCACTGACGCATTTTCTGCATGATCAAAGTACGTGAGAATTCAATGATTCTACTGTAATGGATAAGCACGCGATAAACCTAGATAGCTTTTTATAGCTGTTTATCATGCAATTCCAGCAATTTTTAGATCTCTTGAGTCATGCTATTAGCAGTCATCACCCTCTGGTATCGTAGAATCCTAGGACAACTTTGTTTTCATGTTGCATGTTGGATTGACCGTAAGTACCTTAAAGAGCATTCCGTTACAATGTTGTTACAATGTCAAATATTTTAGAAATTGAGAGAAATTAAAAAGCATCGTTAGATCACATGATAACAAAGATGATAGAAAGTATATAAATACTTGTAGAACCACGTTTCCAACAATGTTTAACTTTTAACCTTTACTTCCAAACATTATGCGTTATCATACCATATTTAACATGACAGTAAAATAAAATACCTATTCATAATTTGCTCACATGCATGGACTTCAGTATCTAAGAGGTCAAACTTTGTACAGCTTGATTAAATACAAAGTTGACATCGCACGTTTTAGAGCTTCTTATAGATTTGATCCTAGCATTCTATAAAGTCGAGCAATCATTCACAAAATATTCTACAATTCGCGCACATGTCCATGTCAGACACGCAGATTCTAAAAAAATATCAATATTTTTGCAGACTAAACAAATTAATTAGAAATCAAATAAATTGGATATTTTAGATTATAAAGTAATAAAGATAACTAAACACAGTGTTTACGTAGGCGTCGTGTACGGCTAAAGTTCAATACTTTGATATTATTTATTTAGCTGAAAATTGTTAAAACATTAAACACGTTCTCAAATCAATTAGTTGCTTTACTTTTCGCATTTAGAGGTGAAAGTTTAAAAATGATATGTATAATTATATATAAATGTTGTTCAAATGCGTAAAGACATGGACATGAGCGTCACATGGACTATTGTGGAGGTGACACTTTTCCACATTTTCTAAAAAAAACTGTACATTACACATGTGATATATTCAAAGGACTTTAACAATCCAACGTGCATATTTAGTTGAAAATTACATGTGGGCAAGTTTGTAAAAGAAACTATTACCACTTCTTCCCGAACATATAACGTGGACATGTTTTTTTAAATCGAATTTATGAAGAAAAAACATGCATTTATTACAATCAACTTGCCGACGATGAATTGTAATCACATGGCACAAGTACAACCATTATCATAATCATGTAGTAGAAATTCTACGTACTGTAGTCTCACATTTTATGCTGACGCTTATCCTGCTTTCAGTTGAGTCAAATGTCACCTCCACATTTCTAACCAGAGAAGTGTACAAACTCCATGTAAAAGATAATGACCCGCCTGATACAGATGACGAAGTAGTAAAAAATATTATACTTGTACAGTAATTCCAAAGAACAGAGAACGAGTATTATAGATTTTCCCAGAAGAAAAGATTGGAGTTCAGAGAGAGCATCAGGTTTTCTACAAACTTTGCAAATATTTTGCCAGAAAACGGATTACCTATGTCCAGGACAGGACCATAAAAATTCCAAGTTTGCAGACAAAATGATTATGTAATAAATCTCATGAATTGAAAGTAGTTTATTTCCCAGCAATCAAATCGAGTCATGCCACACAACACCGCACATCACAGACGCATAATAAATATTTTACATAAGCCATTCAAGTTACATGTTATATACTTTTTGTCCATACGTGTCTACTTTCTCAAGAAAAAACTGCGAATATCCAGTTATCAAATCTTGGCAATAAAATTCGCACTTTCCATTGAATCCTGACACCTTTTCAAACGAAAAACGCAAGTTTAAGCAAAATAAATCGCATAATCAGTCGTTCTGTCATTCTCTCCGCAGAGCTACTGACGTCAAAAAAATTGGATAAATTTAGAATTAATGTCACCCACTGCCACAATCACGAAAAGTGAGTGAGAGAACCCGTCTTAATTGCGAATTAAAATTAAGATTTACCATCATAATCGTCTCAAATCAATTCAAATTACAAAAAAATAGTCGGTTTGAGCATAAATTTCAAATTATTTCTTTTTTATTTCATTTTCACGTCAAAATTAATTATCAAAACATTCATACTTACATGTATACTTAATTATTTACTATGGTCTATCAAGTCATTGGACTCCGACGTCATTATAGTTCATCCTCAGCAGCTCGGATTGTAAAGTTGAGAGAAAAATATGATGATGATGACGATGGTGATCCTGCTGTCGTTATCAGCTCTTCACTTCATACATTTTTCATGTGTTTCATGAGTAATTAAAGTTAATGGATGACCAGACCAGATGAACAAACTGATTTAGTTCAGTAAAATTATACTGGCTCACTGGCTGGGCTGAGAGATGATAATGATCAAGTGTGTGCATAGTGCATACAAGCAAATAAAGCTATAATTGTCAAAACCTTTGCTTGCAACTTTTAACGAAGCATAAATATATTTATACATTGCATGCCTATAAAACTAAATGCGTGTATACAAAAAAGGAAGAAATATGAATCTTTTCAACAAGCGTTTTCACTATCGGTCAAACAATTTTTTACCTGTTGTACTTATGTACTTCGTGGCCTTCCTCATTCCATTTGATAAAGTAAGTGGAAAAACATTCCACTCCATTCAAATGGAGTTCATCATGTCTGTATAAGAGCTTGTGTGTACGATAATAATGATGAATAGACTATGCTAATATTATGCGGTAGTAGAGTTTAAAATGTGGTGTGATGATGTGATGTTTGTCATTTGTGAATTGAGTTGAATGGAGCAATGACCGGCCTTCAGAATGCCACTTGAAAGCTGGGTATAGGATGGATGGGATGATGATGATGAGCTGCCATTTTAATCATTTGTTCTTTTTTTTCTTTACATTTGCCATTTGGAAATTGTATACTATGGCCATGGTCAGTTTGAAATAGGAAAAACTCCACTACCTGATGATTGAGCAATCTGTTGGACTTCAAAAGAAGTTTAATGATCAAGGATACTTTTTTTATGTGACTTGTGACCATGGTCCGTGCCATTGAACTGGTAACTCTCTGGAAGGATTGGTTTCGGCAATGTATTGCGTGCACACTTGAAACTTTATGAAAGCCCTTTTTGAAAAATAATAAATTTTGCAATAACTTAAAACAAGATTCGTCAGCAAAATAATGAAACACTGAATAATGTTGCAATGGAACGTGCTCTCTGTATTTAATTTTTAATTGCGACAGAAAAAATGTTTCTTTTTAATTGGCGGTTCATTTGTGACCTTGAAAATTATGCAAAGATGTTTCCTATCACGTTGATGATCATGAAATTGCCTCCATCCTGTTCATGTGCCTTTTCATTAATAAAAAATAAGACTTGTTTTTTATCCTTATAAAAATTCCAATAGTATTTCAATTTGAATTTGATTTGATAAGTCCATATATGTATATTTAAATTGTGTCTGGGCAATTGAGCTTACTGACATGCTTTTCTTGAAACCAACAATACACATCTTGGAACATTATATTCAATTTTTTGTCACGCTATACACATGTAATTGATTGACATGTGTGCAGATCAGATGGAGAAACATTTTTTGCGACTTGATTGACATTTTCATTCATTCATTGAAAAACCGCAGAGTAAACAGTTTGGTATACACTAAATTATACCTATAATTTGAAAAAAAACTGGGTGTGTGTGCAATAATCAATTTACTATAACTATAAAACTAACTCGCAATTAAACTTATTTATCTAAATTTAAAGTTTTTAAAAGTTTGCATGGGTCAAGCCACATGCCTGTCCGACTAAAATTGTTTTGTTTCTTACTAGTGCAGCAGGGCAAGAGGAGAAATTCCATAAACTTGAGTGGGGCATGGAAAAATTATTGTATAATTTGTTGTGTACGTGATAAATATTGTCGAAAATTCTATACCACTCTATTCTATATCCGTCCGTATATCCTTTTTACAGGTTTAAAAAAGGTAAAAAATATTGTTCAAAGTAATTATGTTTTGACAGTTTTGTATTTTGCCAGTTTTACATTTGTTTGTTGTCAAAAGTCATTACCTTATGTGTTTGTTACGTAAAGGTATTTACGTTAAAGATGCCTATAATATTTTCTGATGAGCTGATCTGCCAAAATACCAGCCCAGCCGGCTCTCTTATTTCAAACCAAGTTTTGCTTTCTGCTTTTCGCTGATAACAAAATTGACTACTTGACTACGTCAGTAGTGTTTTGCGGAGTGGCATTTATTAGTGGTATTTTAACGATTGTAATGGTGTTTAGTACCTTAATTATAATTGAGCATTAAAAATATAATGTATGAAAAACGACTAATCAATTAAACTTTATCATCACTGTATTCACCAAATCTACATCTCTCCTTCGCCATTCACTCCTCATGTTTGACTCTCACTGAACCTAATCCCTATATATACTGCAGATATATAAGCAAGTGAACAAAGCTCTTTCTTTGACAGCCAAAAAAACAGAAAAGAAGATGCGCACTTAATGTTTTTGCCATGGCTTATCCTACACACATCTTTCATTCAATTCCCCCAGTCCCCAAGTTAATCTACTTGCAAGTATGTAAAAACATCATCTGATTTATTCATTTTAACCTGATAAGCTATATTTTGCAGTGATTCTGCTGATTTTTGCCAAAAAATCGATAACCGTATCTGATCAACATCATCAAGCTAATCAAATTTAATCGTTGGCTAATAGGTCACATAGGAAATCTCATCTGTGTGCTGTGTTGTTCACTCGCCCTCTAACTGTCGAGTCTGTTGATTTCAACGATAAATTTATAAAAAAAAACATTTGGAGTAAACACGATAATCTTTTGAAATGACTAGGTGTAGTATATGGCTTATCTCTTACAAAAATGGTGGGTAAATTTGTTGATTGATATGCAAACGTATAGGTATATCTGCCCATGTCAAGGTATACCGTATGATTGGCTCAATTAAAAAACTGGTATGTAGTCAAAAATGCTTATTCAGTATGTCCCTCAAAATTAACCAATTCCACATAATTCCAAAAAGTCCAAAAACTTACATTGGAAGTTGGAATGAAAAACCACTCCCCGAAATGTGTCTGTTTTTATTTCTGTTTATTGTGAAGAAAATATGATATCATCCCATTACCTGTTTTTATCTGCTTACTAGAAATTATTAGTAATCTTCTATTTAGTTCTATATTTCAAAATATTTATTGATTCGCATGTAAACCAACTCAACTGTCAATCAATTAAGTTCCAGACTTGCCCAGTCTTCGTTCCCCAGCCTTGTCTGTGATTTATTTTTTTATTTGAATATATTGCGAAAAACGAGGTGACTGTGTTATTAGTTAAGCACGTATTTGTCATTTTTGTCCTTTAAAATATATTTGTTTTCGTGGTAAAGGTTGATTACGATACTCACACACACACACACACCTACAAACAAACATATACATTTATTACATACCCGGACGAAATGAAAACGCACATATTTGTCATTTGTCATTATTTCTCCTTCATCCTCCACAGGATTTTCAAGGTTAACAGAAATCTTTGCAAATATGTGTGCACACACGTACTCAGTATAGTACAATGAAATCCATTTATTCAACCAATTTAACAATTAATCATAATCATAAATTTATCACATCATAATAATCATGTGGTTCGCTTTTAATTGCTGACATAAGCCTATAACGAAATTAAATTTTCCCATGAACTCGGTCACATTTACTTGTTATCTGATTTCGTGAAATTAATTCGATTTCAAGGTCTTTTGAATACTATGTGAACGTTTTTTTAGGTAGGTACCAAGAACGCATTTAGGGTGGGTAAAGATCTCCAAAAATAAATTCTATTTTCGTCATCTGACCAACCAAACAACTTTCGTTGTAAAAACGGGTTCTACTCTACTCCTTAGCTACTTTCCCATAAAAAGTAAAACTGCTGATTATGAATTGGTCAAAATAATGATTTCACAATAATAAGAAAGCAATCTTTAAAAAATGTTAAGTAATTTAATAATTTTCCAGATGTTGCCATCCTACTACGCACATCATAATAGATTGTTATAATTGCTACCAAATATTTCCGTTATCTTTCTGTTTTTCTCTTTTAATTATTACTCTTTGAGGAAAGGTGACTAACCTAATAATCTAACACATAAATACACGTGTCAGCAATTTCTCCCAGGTATCTTTTACTAATTGCCTATTATTATACATAATACTGATTATATGATATATGATATAGTCTGTTCACTGTTTTTCACGGGAATTGCAGTAATTAACATTATCTTGCAATTCTTTTTTGATCGAGTGAGTTCGTGACTTTTTAATTACTGTAATTTGCGGTTTCATAATGGGAACAATGGAATGTTTGATAAAAAGTTTGATTTGATCTTTTTGATGAACCTCTCCATAGTTCATTCTGACAAATGCGTCTCGCTTTAAAAAAAGAATGATAATATTTTGATGTTTTGATTGAAATGGAATTGGGAATACGGTCATACTGCTCAATCACGATGTGGAACAAGAGATAATGCAAAACAGAGAGTCGAGCCAGGAAAGCAAATGCACTTGTCGATTATGATTTGATTAAAGATTAAATGACACGGCAATTGTGATAATGTTATGATGAGCAAGCTCATTTATGTACCTAATCCGCTGTTACTCTACCGTATCATATCTCCGGCGACCAATTCCATACAAAATACACACCACACCACCACAACAATGAGCACTGTTTTGTCTGAATGAAATGCAAGCATGTTAATTGTTGATGTTTTCATATTTGTACTTGTCTTCCAGCTTTAATTTCTCTGATAAGTTATAAATGTTATCTTTTGTTCAACAATCAGACCACCACACCAGTAGCGGTTGTAGCTCTGTGCTTATTAGGCAATCTGACTGAACCTACCTACAACCAAAACCAATAAACAATTATGTATGTATAACAGGCTTGTCAACATGATAATATTACATGTAAATGAGCAAAAGCATTCATTACTCTTCAATAATATGTAAGATATAAACTTATTATCTTTACATCCTGCCGCCGGTGATTTACTGATTTATACTTTTACACTATTGCAAAGGATTAGTTTACATTGTAACATCATATTATTATGGGCAAGTTAAGACGATGGCATTGATGAAGACGATATATATTTGCAAATGATGACGATCATGATGATGGACATAGTTTTACTGCTTGTCATTTGGCGATACGATACGATACGTAGTAATATGTAATGTACTTGCTGACATGATTTTTTTTTTCAGTTTGGTTGAAGAATGAGCAATCAATAATGATGATGATTATGACGAGGAATATGTTATATTCATTTCACAAAACGTAGACATACTACGTACCATTTGCATAATATATAGTTTTTGTGTATACACTGTTTAAACTTGCACATTAGCTACTATGCGTATAAATTAGCATGAATGATAACTAAATGTAACACCATCATATCTTGTCGTTTCTCTCATATTTCATGAATTGTGCTTTAAAAAAAGTCACCAGTTCAGTGGAATTCAGTCAGTTGAGCCAATCTACTAAAACTGAATGTATAGTTTGCAATAAATTCTGTGTATTTTCTAGCAGCTGGACAAATTTACAAAGACAAAGACAACGTTTGTGACAAAAGTAACTTGGAAGTCGAGTAGAGAAGTACAAAAAGACGCTTACAAGGAAAGTGGGAGATTTTCATGTTTGCATGAAAAACTTTAGCTCTTGTTATTGCAACAAACATTTTAACTATTTTGTTAAATGTGTGTGTGTGTTGGGACAGTTTAAGTTAAACACGATATTAGTCCTTCAAAAAGTTTCTTCACCTGGGAGCAGCGTAGCAAGTTGTAAAGCAGTGATCAAACGGTGGTGGTGTCCATGCTGTAAAAAACACTCGGTGTGACCAATGAGATCAAATGCTAACCATGATGATGTGACGGTGATGGCAATGATGCTGGCTTTATAGCAATTAAAAAGTAGTATAGCGCAATTAAAAGTCTAATCATAACCGAGTAATGTGCTATATGGGTTTATAGGAGAGAAAAAGTGAATGAGAGTTTGTTACGTACATTTTGTGTATGTTTTTGCAGTGGCTCTGTGTGTGTGGGTAGGTCTTTGACTTGTTTTTGAACACTGTGAAGTATATAAAGCACCGGCGTGTCTAAAGATTCTGACCTAGAAAACATTTGCACTTGATCCATTCAACTACTCATATAAATAGACTCGCGCAAACCACGCGATCTTTAAGAAAGTTTTACTTTCTAAATAACTTTTACCGCCAAATAATTAATCGTTATTGCAAAGCAATATACATACCTAAAAATAAAAATGAAAGTTAAGGTGTTTGAAAAGAGACGACGGTGGAATTTCCACTCGTTCACATTTTTTGCCTTCGCGTCAGTTTTCGTTGTGATTTGTTTGACAGCTCAAAAGTGTGAGGCTGGTTTAGTTGTCGATGTTCCAGCTCAGGATTACAGTCCCTTGACAAGATTTTTTAGTCACAGTTATGGTTCAGAAAGTTTGGTGGCTAAAGGAATTCAGTCGATTTTTAAAGTGCCTAGTTTAAGCTCAAGTTGTTCGAGAGATATGAAAAGATTTGTGGGACAGATGATGACTCTTGTGGGACATCAGGTTCCGGGGAATAATGAGACTGTTGTAGAAAATTGGGCCTTACAAAGTATGTATTTCATTTACTGTACTTCTGATTTTTTTTGGAAATTGATTCAAACAGAGAAATTTTTAACACAATTAATTATTTTTTATTAATAGTGTTGGACGCTTGGGCTAAACCACCAGAAGGTATTTTAAGCGGGCATGTGAATGCTCTTGGTGATTTTGATGAGTGTCTTGCCATCCGTGCTCCTACTAAAGGAAATCAACAAGTTAACCAGTTCCAAGGAAAATACTGTTTAGTTTACACCAAGCCAAATATCAGTATTCCTGATATCAAATCTGATGGAAGTAATGCTAAAGTGCAGAATGGTGAACGTTCTGTTGAAAATTTAATGGTACGATTTACATAAACTGTAAACTGTCTTGCATTTGTAAGGTTTCAACTTTGGGGCAATGTGATACTCATAAAATATTTCATTCATTTTCTCTTACAGAAAATTTTGCAAATTGTTGGCAATGCAGAGTTACCTCTGATCCCTTCCATTGGCTCCTGTCTTCCAAGCACTTGCTCGGACAATGAAATCCTTCAAATCGTTACTGGACTCTTGGCCACCGTCAATCTAGTTCCAGTAACATCATTCTGCAGTGTAGATGAACCACTTAAACTTGGCTCTGGGGCAATTGCAACCATGTAAGTTCTTCTTTTAAACCATGTACCACAACAAACAATTTGGTGCCTATGCTCTATTTACTGACTATGTCAGGGCTTATCTCTTTCAAATATATTTTTGAAATAACCTTGTGTTATATTTAACACTTCCATACATATAAATTCATTTCAATTCATTTAAAAACCCATAAATTTTGCATTTTTATCAATGTCATTTCTTTTTTTCCTTTTCCAGATCACTTCTGGTTGGCCTTGCTTTGCTCGTTGTACTCGGCACGGTGGTAGACCTTGCCATAAAATACCAATACATATCCTTGTCATTTACTACAACAAGACTCTATTCTGTCTTCCTTGCATTTTCCTTGATATCCAATGGTCAAAAATTCTTGAACACGGAGA
The DNA here is from genome assembly GCA_034695465.1 of Entomobrya nicoleti. NCBI lineage: Eukaryota > Metazoa > Arthropoda > Collembola > Entomobryomorpha > Entomobryidae > Entomobrya > Entomobrya nicoleti. The sequence continues at coordinate 160 of JAQFZG010003249.1, read as the reverse complement.
CAAGCCCGAATGATGTAAGCTGTCTTCATGGAATCCGTTTTTTGAGTGCATCTTGGGTCGTCTTGGGTCACACATACCTAATGGGGGTGATGCAACCATTATGGAACATAGTGGACACGTACTCGGTACGTTTTTATCAATTTTCAAAACAAACATCCTT
>JAQFZG010003248.1:0-14092 GCA_034695465.1 Entomobrya nicoleti | reverse complement strand
AATAAGGGTAGGACCTTTTCACACCTCAAGGACGGCTGATTAAGTGTTGTGTAACATGATATATGATAAAGTATTCATGGTACTGTGGTTCAGAAACATGAAAGGATTACGCACAAAAAAGCCTATTTTAACAAACAACATGACATGACCCTGGGGGAATATCTCAAGAACATCTTAATTATTTCTTGCGCGGTAAACATTTATAAAGAAATCCCCATGATGTACCTTCACCTTGCTATAAACTAGTTAATTCCAGCAAGGGAAGCAGGTTCAGGAACAACAAAAATCACGAACTAAAAAGATAAAAGATGCATCTGATCTATTTTAAGCACACTGATGATCCAATTTTATGACAACAAAGTCTCAAAGGACAAATGTCATAATATAAAACGGTCAATTTTTCCTGCCCAGCTTGGCAAGCTTAATAAATTAACACATGCTGATGAGGTGGAAATATATTGTTTTCGACCCAGATAAATTGACAGAATTTTGACGCCTCATGCGCGTACAAAAATAAAATAGTTGTTAGCCTTCAAGAGCATTTTTAAGATTATTAAAAGTTTACCTTTTGTTTTTATTGAAATTGAATTCAATTACTATTTTTCAAGACATTTTACAAATTAGAATGACTATGTAATCTGAGAATTTATTGACGATTAAGAAGGAAATCTAGACAATTGATCACTTCAGTAAATAATGAATAGGTTGTTGGTTGTTTATGTATTGAATACAGCAAGCTGTTTAAAATTCAGAAGTGTTTTACGCATTTTTAAAATGATGTTATTATGTAACTTTAAAAAGTGGTTAGTTAAACTCACTCATCTACATTACTTATTTATACAGAATACTCATAAATTCAATCAATCAAAATATTTACGACGGCACCCACGCATTTCCTTCTACAGTATGAATTAACCTGACCGCTTCATTGTAGGTGTTGGAATCTGCAAAAGAGATATAATTTTCCAAATTAAAAACAAATCAGTCAAAGTTGCACACTTCTTCCAGAAAGAAAATGTTATTATTTTGAATCTTACCAAAATTGTTGGACATTTCTTCCGGAAAAGCAGTAAAGGAGTCAGCTACGATCAAGTTTTTTCCCTGGCCAATCCCGTAGATTTCGATGAGACCGGACAATGGTTCTGTAATTGGTGACTTAAGTCTAACGTTAATGGGACCACCTCCATCACATCCCCTCACTTGAAAAGCTGTACCACCTCCATCAGCCTAAGGAAATAGAATCAAATTAGTGTAAATCACTAAATCAATTATTAGAACAAACAGAGGATACAGCTAATTGTCATCCCCGTTGTAGTGGACTCATCATCATCATCAGTCTATTCTACTTACCTTCAATACAAAACCTAAAAAGCAAATGGGCTTCCCGTGAAACTGTTGTAACAACGATGCGTTAACTCGGGTGCGAAACGGACTGTCATGGTTCACCTCCGCCATTTCTCCTGTCGAAAACAAAACAATGACAATTAGCCCAACAATTTAAATATTACGGCACTAAAAAATTCACAATAAACTATTTGACAGTAAAAATTAATGATTTATATTTGAACTTACACACAGAGATCAATTGAACCGACACTAAATTAAAAAGTACTAAACGAGAAGACTAACTAACGTCACTTAAACACCTTCGCGTTCAGGGTCGTCTTCAAAACGCAACTATCTATGTCAACACGACAAAATGGATTTTCAAAAAAAAAACTAATCTGCCACGGACAAAGAGACAACAAAAAAGATGATAAGTGTGTTTTTAGTAGTTTGTTTGTAGGAAGTAGGAAAGCGAAAACAAGAGAAAACGTCAGATCTCAGAAAAAGAACCAAAGCACAGCAGGTTTTGGTGAAGAAAACGCGGCATGAAATCTTAGCGAGCATGTATGAAAAGACACCTGAGGATTTTGTATTCCATTGCACCAGTCTTTCACAAACTTCACAGCCGCGAAAAAAATCCCTGATGAAAACGAAAATAAGCTGATCTAGATTCTCTCAAATGCAAGAGAAGTTGTTCTAGTGAAAGTGAAGGTGGTCAACTTTGAGATTTCGTGAATTGAATTAATTTTTCAGTTCTTTTTTTAATATTTTCATGCACTCGAGTTGAAATTAATTAATTCACATTAATCAGTTGAGCTATGTAACTGTTTTAATTGTATTTATTTATGAGAAAGGGATCAATCTCTCTTGCCAGTTGTGTCACAACGTTGTTTACGTTGCTTTTTAATTGCTAACCATTATACTTACCACCGGAAAGTATTCTAGTAGTTTCGCAACTATAATTAGTTGGTTGAGGTAATTCGCTATAAATATTTGAAACCCAAGTTAAAAGGTCAATGAAACGGCATTTAGATTTCACTATTCCTTTTACCAACTCCAAATCCAAAGCACTTGACCTTGACATGATGTACACTGCACCTTGACATTTATCTTTGTTACCAGTTACCGATTTCGAATTGATTTCATCTACGTCGTCCGTCGTCATTCGTTAGCTAATACCCAACCCAGTTCAATGATTCGCTAACTAACATTTTCTTGTTTGCGATTGCATTTCTTGTAAATGATTTACCTTATGTTCAATTAAGTTTCTTTTTCTTATACTGAATTGAATGGGATTGTATTAGACTTTAATGTCAGTCATTTTTGTTTCGGACTTAGAACGACACAAATATTAATTTTATCGAATTAATGTAAATGTAAGCTTCTATTGTAGTCAGGTTTAGGTATCCGGTGCCGGTAAGGTCCGGTTCGGTTTATGCAGTAAATGACGTTGGATCATAGAACTTACGTAATAGTGAATAGATGCATGCATACATTTTCTATACACACCCCAGCTAGCTCCTACAATTTGTAAAATATATTTCAATTGTTTCAGTTTTTAATTTTTAGTTGTCATTCAGTTTGTGGGAATTAATAAGTTTGTTCCGTAATTAAAGGTTTGACGATTTCAAGACAGAGAAGATCCAAATTTTTCCCATTCATACTAGCTTTTGATTCCATTTCGCCCCGATTCATATATCGGTAAGATTTCCTAGTAACATTTTGCCAAATAAGATATTATGTCATTTTCCCTCAAATATCTTCCCGACACATCCTGATATTTAAATTTGTAACATGCACGTACTTACATATAAGTGTATCAGACCATTTAAATTTTTCCGTAAAAAATTTCCTTTCCTGGCTTTAATTGAGTAATTATAAGTTTCTAAGATGCCTTGTACTGATACAGACGATGATGTATGACATTTCAGACAGAAATAAGTATTTTAAATTAAAACTAAAGTGTATTATTTCGTATCCTCAAGTAATTGTTCTATTTTTTTATTCCTCAGATCATGGCGTGTCCAGCAGCCACAACGCCCAGTAGTTCCACCCAAACAACGGTAGAATCCAGTGGCAGTTCTGATGTGCAAGAAGCAGGAGCTGCAGTACGATTGGTCTTGCGAAAGCCGAAGAAGAAAAAGAAAGTTGTATGGAGTGAAGAAACTGTGGATAACGAAGACATGAACAAGCGCAAGTCAAAATGCTGTTGTATTTACAAGAAGCCTCATGTCTTTGGAGAATCTTCATCTGACACTGATGACGAATGTGAAAATTGCCACGGACATATGGATGCAAGAAAAAGTGATGATCCGCCACCCCCTCCTCCAGCAGTTCCGCCTGTTTCTTAGCCCAAAAAAATTACTTATTCCAGATATATAATTGAATTAGTTTATTTTAAAAAAATTATACGAAACGAAATTTATTCCGCAGTAATTATATTTTACGCTTGATATTCATATATTTAATTATGAAAGCACTACTTCTTGATGAGCTAGATTTATCAGTAGAGAGAAATCAATTAATTTATGTCATTCTTGAATTTAGAAACTGTACATTTGTCCTGTAAAAAAAACTTACAGTAGAATTTTCTCAAATCATAATAATTAAGATTGAGTTGGTATAAACGCTAACTTATTTTGTAAATATTATTGCATAATATTATGATCAGTTAGGTAGGTTAATTAACATGGATGTGGAATTACACTGATAAACTGTAATAAAACACGTGGCTTATAAACTTGATATTATATTACTTACTGTTGTTTTTTTTTGGTTGCGCACGTGTGTTTATGGCTACATCCCTAACCCATGCATTAATCTTTTTGATGTTGACATTCAACATTAATTTTAACATATTGCGTAAGCTCACTGGAATTCCTTGTGTTTATTGTCCAAATTCATGCCTTTCATGTACTGACTACTGACAATGAGTGAAGGTTTTTAGAAATGAACTTAACGTAAAGAACTTGCTATCCACAATCCACCCACATAACATCGCATCATGAGATGACAAAAAAAATTAACGCTCGAATGACCCAGACCTCACTAATGCCACTGCTCTGTTGCAGTTTAATTATTGTCATTTTATATTTAACTGATTCAGTCCTATCCAACAACAAAATCAATGGTTTCTAACATTGAACATGCCCACTGCCTAACTATGTGTATTCATTTTATATAAATCGTGTAATAAGTCTAATATGTGTTGATAGTGATATATAATGTTTCCTTTATGTAAACTCCAAGATGATTTGCAAACAAGTTAAATAATAAACAGTGATGCGATGTGATGATGGTTTTTGTGGACAATAAAGATTTGTTGGAATGGATGATAATTGGTAATATACGTAATGACGTATATCCTTTATTGCAATGGAGAAAACACAAATATGTGGTTGGTGTGATGGTGTGTTGTGTATATTATAGATATAGACTAATGATGATGGGAACAATTCCTAAATCTTCTTATCACAGAAACTATCATTTCCTCAAAGAAATCCAATCCCTACATCACAGCCTCATTCCACGAGTTTCGTTTGTAATGATAATGATCATCAAATTATATAGCTTGAATACAGAATGTTTCGCATTCGCAAGTTAAACTGAACTATTAATTTAATGACAGTTATATTTTTGTTCGGGCATGGTACGTTATGAATATCTCTCAACTAGTCTAATAGACACATAATAAATATGAGCATAATAATATATGTACTTGATTCAAAAAGATTCACTATTTAGCGTTAACGGATCTTCAGAGACAAGAACAATGTCGTTGTCAATGCAAATCGACCGTTTAGTTAGAACTTTTCTCTGGTAATTGCAAATGCTCCATACTTCATACAGATACAACATGACACATGCGTACAATTATGCATAAGTGGATAATTTGAGATGTCTCTGCATAGTTATATTGATGATTAAGCGTGTACTACTGTCTCCATTTCATTTTGTATGGATGTGTCGTAGAATGACTTTTTGAAAATGGAATTTACCAATGGATGGATGCAAACATTTGAAGCATTCAACAGATTTACATTTCAGGGGACAAATCACGAGAGCATGGACATGTGCCATCAACGAATCTAGTGTATTATTATTGTATGAATCATATTTTTTAATTTAGTTTAGTTTTGATTCGACTGCAGCTCAGAAAGCACGTAGGACCAGGAAGAAAATTGAGTTATGCAGAAAGGCAACGTAGTTTCTGAAGCTTTGAAGATCAGTGGGGTACTTTTCAAATGCTGTGCGAGCAAGCAGTTATTTTTTAATAAATGGAAAATTAAATCTGGTTTAAAATAATTTTTGTTGATTAAGTGGAAAAATGTGAGTTGGTGGTTTATTTTTAAAAAGACGTGGGCAGTGCATAGTATTTATACTAATAAATATCCATGAACCATGTCCCACATAACTAATCCAAGCCGGCGAAGTCAAGACGCGCCTCCAGTTCCTGATTTGTGGAATAAAGTATGAACCTTTTAATGGTAATAATTACTCTTGTATACATATGTAATATGTATGTATATCTTTCGATGAATGATTGATTGACAAGCGATAATTCAGTCTTCAACACACAATCAGTATCGTCAAATAGTATTTTTCCAACTCTAAGTCAAGCGTGAAAGCAAAACTGAGGAAGTAATTATGATAAAACACGATTTAAAGTTTCTTGACTAATTTCTTACATACAACTTGCACACATTATACATATTATTATCAAAACTGGCCTGCCAATGAAACTTTGCCTGCTAGTTAAAACTTTAAGAATAAGCAGGCAACCGGCATAACCATTTTGATGTAAGAATTGCAATGACGTAAAATCGAAAAAGGAACAATCGCCTCGTGCTTCAACATGCGCACGTTTATAGCCGATTTAATTTGTAGTTGACTTTGTTTTTCGTATTTAATGTAGTGCATTGTAATTGTAAGTTACAATTTGCAACACACTTTATATAAGGAATCTTCCACAACCCGAGTGACGCATGCATGAGGTTATCCGAATTTGGGTTGGTTGTGTAAGAACGTAAATTAATGCACCAGTTTCTTTGTGTTCGCATAATGTCCATTTTAATTGGTGTTTAAATGAAAAATACATCTTTCTACTGACCCGTTCCATGTCTGATTCTGATTACTTTAGCCTTTAACCTTTTTGGGGGCTTCAACTTTAACTGGAGAATGCAGAAGCTCCTATTAATTGAGGAACAATACACAAAGAAGAAAGACAAAATGACGTATTTAATTATAAACAGTTCACATGTCTGCAAGATATTAAGATATTATGACATCTATTCACAAATATTTTAAAAACCTTTTGCTACGAGCGGCACATAGTTTTCTGTAGGTCACAATGCAAAAACCAGAAAAAATATTATCATGATTTTAATGTCTATGTCATTGAAATGTAAACATTGACAGGCGAGACATTTTTATTCGTGCATGACATATCATAAATAGAGTATTTTTTATAAACATTCTAACTTTAAAGTTCGAATGATTGCATTTGAATCACATTGCATTGGTAGATCTCTCGATTTTAGTACGTTAAGTTTTTGGGCCAACGTATATTAAAGAATAGTACGATTATCTGACGTTGACGTAATTATAGAAGTATGGGGCACTACAATCACAATGTTTGCAAACTAATTTTACAGGCCAATACTCACACTATTCACAACAGTGAGACAGAAAGCGAGAGATCACAATCGTAGTGCAACTTGACGATGTTTTAATTTAGCCTTCAAAATTGCATACGTGTAAACTATATTTACTCAATATTTGAGTTTCTACAACTAAATATTATCACATACATAAAACTTCAATAAAGCAAAAATAGTTTCAGGTTTCAATGACTTAATTTCTCAAATCTTTGACCCGGGTCCTCCTGTGTCCTGGTATCATAATTAGATGTAAAACCATTTTGAGCAAACTAGGTTTACGACTAGCAAAAGGGATGCGATTCTTTCGAAACAGCAAAGGTTTCGTAAATAAATTTATTTCATGCGTGCATAAAATAGATTACAAGATTGTCTATATATCCTTTTCTGTCACAACAAAAACCGATGAAAACTTTATTGCGATTTTAAATGTATTTGAACTCCATACCCTATCTTATAGTCCTATATTTAATGACTAGTATGTATTGCCTCATAGCTAAACTGCATTGTATGTGTTTAAAAAAGAACTTAATTCGCGAAATATATTTAGTTCTTAGCAATTAAAATAGAAATTTGATCCAATATTGCACAATTAACTTAGCATTAATTTTGCATCTATTTTTGGAATGAAAAGTGGGACGGTGTCGTTCCTAATATTTCCCGATCAAACACGCATATCCGCACATGTACCGAAAACTAATAAAAACTAATTACTAAATTGTCTCCTTTTTTAAAAACTATTCGTACGTATTCTCCTTCAAGACAAGACTTGCTTTTATGGAATTTAACAAAACGAAGATAATTTTCATTATCAAAGCAAATAAATAACAAGACATTTTTGACAACACAAGGACAGTGAGATAAATTTTAAAATTCAGTTTTAAATTACTGAGTATGTTTATTTGACTCATAAAAAATTAGGCCTCTACTTCTGAGAAATTTCCAGATAACTACAATGTATACATTAGAACTAGGAGGAGGAATAATATGCCAGTTAAATTTCACGATTTCAATTGACAATGACTCATAAAATAAAATATTCTGTCTCTTCCTTTCCCTCATCGTTACGAATTTTCCAGAGAGATAATCCAGGAATCTGGTTCACACAAGCGGCTTTTTAATGCGATTATTTGTGATTATTGTGCCTGTGCAACTCAAATTACTATTGAGAAGCTACAGGATGCCATAGATGTACGAAGCAAAGTTGACATAGAGAGATATTTAGTACTTTGATAACTGACAAGCTGGGCTGGAACATTAGTTTCGAACTTTCATGTGTTGTGTAACTTGTATGAAAGATTTTGTTGGTAGTTTTGTAACAAGAATGGAATGTGTTTGTAAACTTTCTTCCAATGATCTTTGCACGTGCTAATACTATTTAAGCAATCACTCTGTCATAAAATCTTTTACATATTTTTAGACAATATAATAAGCAAGCGAATCTCTTTTTTATTAAGCAAGTCGCGACCAAAGTTTTGCAGTTTCAATGCAGCTTGTTTCAAGCAGTGTATATAGCGTTTATACAGTTGCATAACGTCGCAAATATTACGTCCCTCTAATGGTTCTTGTCATTATTCTTCAGATACTATACCACCACCAATGCGTAAAGTTGGCGTAGATAAATAAGTGATGGTGATAAAGATAAAACACTCTATTATCCACCCTCATCCCATACATGCACATTCAAATACATACGTGATTAAATTGTGGTAAAACCTTATATTAACTGTGATGAAATAAAAAATTATTTCAAATAGCTAGATTGAAGATAACTAAAAGTTATTGATCTTATTTACTTTATGCTAAAAGAGTTCTATGCTCAAGCAAACAAGTTAAAATCTTCTGCTGAGGAAAATACAGCATAAGTTGCTGTTACACATTACAAATTGATATTTGCACGTTATCTTTTTTGCTTTTTGTGTGTAAAATATAAGGCTAAAATATTGTTTATGGTACGGTGTATTGTACACAGAGGTATTTAACCTAAAGCCAGACAGAAATATTCGACCTTCACCTTTAGCTTCTTTTTTTGTTATGCAATAAAAGCCACAAAAGCAGGTACAAAGAAACCAGAAACTTCCTTCCGCTTAGCCAGGAAAACGGATTGATATAGGTCATGGTTTGACCGGTACACCGCATTAATGGCTTGCATAGATGATGATGCAAATGTATATATATCACAGTATACAGCCACTTGTTTACTTACTTTTTAAGACAGACAAACAATGGAAACAAAGTCACATACTACTGACTGGCTGACCAAGATGTTCAATCTTGAAATACATATGTACAAGGATTTCGGGTTGGGTTGTTTGAGTTACATTGGTTTTCAAAACAAAACATCAAACATGTACATACATTTTACGCTTACGCACGCAGCATAATTTTTGCATTTAATTATCATTAGTACATTTATTTTTACGTATGGCAGGCGGAAGCAATATACACATTCGACAAATTATCGTCTTCAAAAATGAATGAAACCTCTTTTTGATAAAATGAAACAATATTTATACATTGATTGATTGATTGATGTTATGTCGTACTGATTGATTTGAAGTAATTTTGCGGTCACATGCACAGACAGTGTATATATTCAATTGAATAATGATATAAAATGGACAAGTTTCAATTGATGACGTATTTATATGATTTTTACGAAATCGTTTTGGTTTCTGTTGTTTTTCAGGTTTCCCTTTCTTGTTGGCCAATTTGCAATCATTGCCAATGTCAATACTGCGTAAATTGGGGAAGAGTTTGAGTTTGAGCCCGTATGACGTTACACGATACACATAGAAAAACCATATTCTGATTCTGGTTAACATGCAAGTCGAGTTTGAGTAGTGTCGTTGGAGAATACTCAGAATACTTTTATACCTTTGTTGCATTTCTACAAAGGTTGATAGTGATAATGATGATAACTAAAAACGATGCACGCATCCCAGCGAACCATCTTGCATTAGGTCTTGTGAGACTGCATAGGATTCTTTCAGTTGTCTCACGAATGAGCTTTGTTCAACAAACACTCAAGAGCGTCTGGACTACCAGCTTCTTTATCACCATGATTTGAACTCATCGTTGTCAGCACCAGCATTAATTTACTTCCTAAAGTTAAATAGTTCCTTGTGGCTTACTGTGTAGCTTAATGAAATTAAAAACTCAACAGGAATACACGAGTTAATTTTTTTTTGTGAAGAAGTGACGTTAAATTTTTTTCTGAAGAAAAATTAGGAAAAACACTCAAATAAATGAAACGTGTGTCAGTAGTTCAATGAGTATAACATACAATAAATATTTATGATGTGACAAGAAAAATGATTTAGCTCAAAATGACACACGCCACGATACTTTCGGCCTTGTTAAGTTCCTCATTGCCACTAAAATAAATGACATGAAGTAACAATTTAATTGTATTTTTTTATTTGAAAATATCAAAGGGGAAACACTTTGGCTGTAATTTAACTTTAGTTAAATGTGCAAGTGACATTGGTAATTTAGCTGGAAACAATAGTTTTGTGACCTACTTGAAAACGCGCACGCAACGTAAAGGAAGAGATACTTTGATGAGTGAAGGAACCATGATGTCCTTACGCATAGCATCAGGCTTCAACTTTTCCGCTGTCACCATTTGTGTTCTGCTTCTAGTTTGCTTCGGAATTTCGCCTAGTTCGGAAACAGGTAAAGCTTCCAATTATAATCGTATTTGTTAGGGGAATATTTTTTTTCTTATATGTAATTTGATTCTGATTGATATACAAAACTGTTTTACAAAATAGCACACACAAACAACCACATGAACTATTAGATGAATTTTCCATGTGTCATGTGAACATTTCAATATCATTTTTTTCATAGTAATGGTAATGGTGTGTGTGGTCTTGCAAATTATAATAAAATATTATGTAAATTATGTATTTTTTGCTACAATATTTTTTTATGATGTTCCCAAGTATTGTTCAGCTGAGCACTTCTTGGAGAAATGTAGGTTCCTAGAAGGTATAACACGCATGTTTACTTGCATTTAGTAAAGCCATTCTAAACAGAATAATTTAAAATTCCATTAAACTTTGCATTTTTTGCAGAACATTGGATTCCAGATTGTTGTCCGTGTTTTGTAACGATTTGTGGTTGAATTTGGGGTGGTGGTCTTATCATGTTGTTTTTTTAGGAATCTTTTGCATATATATGTGCATCTTGCATTATTTTCCCATGTTGTGTTGCAATTTACACTTTATGACGTACATGCAATGTTTAACATGCGTTTGGGATTCAAATCATACGCAATATTTTCTACTCTTATAACATTTACATAATTGCATATTTCTGGATGTAAAGGAGCATCACCACAATAATTCATGCTCATTGGCTCATGATTGCTCATCTTTGCTTTTGGGTATGAAATTTTCTTCCATAACAATTGACATAATTTTTACTTTCGTTGTTCTCAATTCGGGTCTACTCTTCTGAAGTAACCACATTTTTTTATTCTCGTGTTTTCGCTTTTTATAAGCCACAGCAAACAGACTCATGTTGAACAATGCAGGACGCAATGAAGTGCAGGTGCTAAAGTTGTTATTTTTCCTAGTCATTCGCTCTGAAGTGCATGTAACATAAAACTAGATGTAACGGGCGTCAGAATTTGGATAGTCGTTTTATATGACATAATAATAAACAATGCATCATTCAAACTGCTTCGACAAGTATATCTTATATTTTTTTCCATCACCTCGTGCACACGCATGAATGAAGTCCCGTTGTTAAAAAGGCTTTCTTGTTGATCACAAAACTCACAAACTACAACTCACTCATTCACTCAATCACACTTTTCGAGGTTTACTGTATCTGAATCCTTCGTTCATTTATCGCCTTTTTATTGAAGTTTTTTTTCTTATTTTTTTAATTTTGCTCCTGTACTTGAATTAGTGTGAACTGTGAACAATGCGTTGAATGAATGAACAGAATGCAAAGCATATACTTAGGTATTAGTTTTTCAGAAGTTATTTTTTCATACTGAACATGAACCTATGATGGCAATCATTATATTGGTACAAGTCACAAATTATCGTCTTTATTTTCGTTTTTATTACTTAGCCTTACTTATAAAAAAAGTATGTGCAAGGCACACAAAAATATATATAACCATATTGTTAGACGTAATCATTGTTATGACATAATTGAATCGCTTTTTGTACGCAGCTGACCAAACGAACAGAGAGAATAAGCGAATGTGTGCAGATTGAAGCCTTGAGCAACCTTTAAGTGAGAAATTTACCATCTCAGAAAAATAATGGACAAAAAAGTACAATAAATGATTGAGAAAATCAGCACAGATTCTTTTGAACGAAAATGTCAGGCCCTTGCACTTGCGAAACTGAATGCAAAAAAAACGTATTTCTAATTTGAATGGTTTTTCGTGTCGTTTTTTAAGTATCTCAAAAAAAGAGTTTATGATTCGTTCAACAATGATCGGTATTTACGTGGTATAACGATAAGAAATGGTTTGAATAGATCTACACCCACAAATAATAAGATTGAAATTTTCCTCAGACATAAATGATCTAAAAATAAGGTAAAAATTAAATTCGTAATAAATTTTTAGAATGCTGTTATTTTCTAAATTTATAACGTTCAAAATTTTCCTGCTCCATAAAGTAATGTACCCAGCGAGTAGTACAACATAATTAGAATCAACGTACGCGCTTTAGTCTTGTGTTATTATGTAAACAGCATATTTAAAACCACGTTTTTTAATGTGGTGACGATGACGTATATCAGTTTAATGGTCACTGGCCGTAGCCACTGTAATTGTAGTGAACCCGGACAATTAAGTGGTGTATGAAGGATATTACCAGAAACAAAACATTATTAAAGCGAGTGGCAACAAACATGGGTTTTGCGGGAATGGAACATGCAGGGATGTAGTAATGACATATGATTATAGCCAAGCTAAAATTTCCTTGTCTCAATATTATGTTGTGTCACAACAAAAAACAAATCGATGCGATGGAAAGATTTTCAAGGTCTTCTGGAACCGAATTTTCTATAAATGCAATGGACCGTAATAAATGTGGTTTGACAACTGTTTGAGTGTACATTAAGTACAAATTAAAATATTGCTGAACCAGGACTTTGTTACCTCCTGAACATTAAATATAATGTTTTTTTATAAATATCACAGAGGAGGAATTAACAATGACAAGAATATTGTAACGAGTAGTTTTATGAGAAACGCAATATCACATTACACTCCTTTGCCTCATCCTTCAAGGTTTTACTTTCTTTCAGTTGGCATCTTTTCATGAATTGTAACGTGCAAAAAAAGCTATCAGTTTAACCAGTCAAGCATTAAAGTGCAATATCTGACGATAAAAAATGTATGGTACTTATATATGTAATGCTACAAATGTCTGCGTCTCTGTTAACTTATCATTACCATAATCCCTGTAAAATATTAATTATAGTAATTCAAGAGTAGACTGCTCATTTATTAGGCAAGATTAAAATAAGTCATTAGTCATTCATAACAGAAAGAGATACATAATGATTTAGCCATGTGCTCTTCTAACTCGATATGTCTCATTCATTGCAGACATAATGGAATCTCATCCCTGCTATCGTGAATGCTCATCTGATCCAACGACACGGATGACCTGTGGCTACAACTTCACACTCGAGTACTTCTGGATCTTATCCAAAGCTTGTTATGATTGCCCAAATGTGAGTTCAGATTGTTCTAGATATGATTGCATTGCAGCCGATGGGGTAAAACGAGCTATTGCTGTTGTCAATAGGATAATGCCCGGACCTGCTATAAGGGTGAGTAGAGGAAGAAGGGTTTCATTTAACCTTTGTAATTATTATACGTACGTTATACTATTATTAATAGCTTGTAAAAACCAAAAAATGACTTGAACTATAGTTTTATCCGGTTATCACTACACCATTCAGGTTGTACCTGAAAATTATAAACATTGATCAGGTATAGATGAGACAGTTCATTCATTCAAATGTATACAAAATTTACACGCATGTGAGAAAGAATTTCTCAGATATGCGAGAAGTTTCAAAGTTGTGTCCAAATGACTCCAATTTTTTTATACTGAATCAGG
>JAQFZG010003247.1:0-14093 GCA_034695465.1 Entomobrya nicoleti | reverse complement strand
TTTATTGCAAATATTTAATTACCTTGCAAACAAATGCAGTCCACTTTGTCACAGTTGTTACACCGATAGTGCTCACTGTAAAAGTGACGACAGAGTTCCGCTACTCCTGCAAACTGACGATTACACACCTGTACTGGACAGGTAACACAGTAGAAACTAGGTGGAGTACATCGATGGATGTTGTTCATGTGCTCGATAACAGTATCGACATATGAAGAACTCCATCCACACAATCCGCAAAACTTCCGTCGATCCATTTTTGCACTTCCCTGCACACTTGGAACTTTGTTGGAAATTTTCGAACTTTTTTTGAAAAGGATTTTGAAAAAAAACTTGAGACGTTCAGAGAAGAGAGAGATGATAAGACACTTGAGGTTCAAAATGAACTGAAGAAAAAGCAAGGCAACAAGTATATTTTTCATGTACTTAATATATAAAAAATATATACAACATATAAAGTTAAAATATATACTTAATAGTTAGAAATATAACTGTATTTATTCCAGCTTTTTATATTTCATTATTACGTACAACATACACAATACTCATATGTCCATTAAAATATCGGAGGGTGAGTGGGTGAGTGCACTTGAAAAAAGTACAGCGCTCCCCTCCCTGTGTAAAACATTGCCACATTTCTTCTCTGATACTTTTATGGAACCCTTTTTTACAACATGATGAAGAGGATGTTAATTGATTAAGTGATAGAAAGTGTATGCGTGTGATGCATTTTTTTCGGATGCGGTGATGGTCTGTTTATTGCTTACATTTTAATAGGTTGCACTCTTAAGTGCAACTCTATTGACATTATTATTATTATGAATAGCTGATAAGAGAGAGACAAGAATTGAATCCTTTACGGATGTAGAGATTGGCTGTTTATTGCCTACATTTTGATAGGTTGCACTCTTAAGTGCAACTCTATCGACATTTTTATTGTGACATTGATTTAACGTCTTAAAGATAATGGTGAGGTAAAAATAAAATCTTTCTACGGATGTAGAGATAAAAATAAAATCTTTCTACGGATGTAGAGATAACGTGCATTAGAGAGGCCTGGTTTTTGTCATCATTTTGACAGGTTGCACTCTATTGGGCGATTACCTTTCATCGCCACCGATAACCTTTTAACCCTTTGACAGCTCTTATCTTTATAATTAATGATCAGTCCTAGGTGTTGTACCTTTCACTACTTATTAGCATAACTGTTTGTCAAATAACTAAATAAGAAGCATTTAATTATGTGTTTGTTGACCGTTCATCCTAAATAGCATTTTTGTTGGCTTACCAATTTTTCCACATCATCCTCACAGAGAATATTTTTAGCAACAAGTTCAGCCTTTACTATTGTATTAAATTTTGTCAGCTCAACTAACTGCTTTAAGTTTTTGGTGATATGCTCGATTTGTCACTGTTCCATTTTCCCATCTAAGATCAACTAAATAACTTAATTTCCACTATTTGGTTTCTTTTTAGACTTTAAACATCTACCATTCTCTTTTACAACCGAGGCTCAATTTTTTATCAACAAATTTTCACATAAACTTCTTTAGACACTATATTAATACTATTATTTTTAAATAAATATTATCGCTCACTAATAATAATGGAAATAGAAATTTAGGCGTATTAGTTATCCATTTAAACAAATTATACAAACGTTGTATACTCGCAGTTCTCCGTAACAAAACTTATGAATATGTCAGTTCGAGTGCACTTTACTTTGGGGTTGACAGTTTTCTACGGTGTCAGTAAATAAAGCTTGCAACAAAAACATGAGTCAGCTGCTAATTTCTTTTTAGATAATATGTTTATTACAAAAGCCAAATACGTTTAGAGTTAAACAATTACTCACTTATTGATACACAACATGCTGACCTGCAAAAAGGTTATTAAATACAAAGTGAGAAATATTCAGTCTGTGTATGTTTGTGTGCGCAGAAAATGTTGCACTGGATGGATTACATACATCTAACGTTATTATGCTTTTCATATAAATCTGATTTTAGACACATCAATGCAGATCAGTAGTCTATCCATGCTATTCTGCAGTTGAATAAAACCACAATATTTTTAGTGTCGTGTTTAGCTTACGACTTTTTTAGGATGAGTTGAGCTTTGTGTTCGCAAAAAAACCGGTTTATGTTCATAGCTAATAACTTCATACAAAATACGATACGCTTACGACAATCCAGAATTATAAGTGAAGTGCTAAATCCAGGACAGATTTCTTTGATTAATTCTTTCACTAGTGCGACACGCATGCAAGTCACAGATGAATAGGATAGGATGCACACACAAACAAAATATTGTGCTAAAAGAGCATTAAGACATTCATAGACGTACTTAATCGTGAATCACAATATGTATTATGAATATGCTTTCAGCAGCTTTTTAACTGTTCAGAAAAAAGGTTTTGTTGTAATTGCTAATTGGTAAATGATATTATTGGTCCAAATTAAATCAAATATTAACGATTTACAAGAGTTTTGGAATAAATTTGTAGACTATTGCCACATAATTATTTATTCATTAAGTAGTACATTTAATATAAGATATCGATAGTTTGTGAATACTATTATTCGGGAAAAGTGTAGCTAAAAGTTACAATTTGGCAGGCTGGTATCTCAGGTAATATAACACCTTAAATTTAAAAATGGAGCAAAACGATTTCCCGGTATTACGAATGCAGCATGCCGAAGGTCATCTGCTATCTAAGATCTGAAAAGTTTGTTATTAAATTAATCCAGGCAACTTTTATTACCTAACCCAATTTGAATACAAATACCACACAACAAAGTGTGTATGCATGCGTGGCAGTGTTTAAGATTATCTTTACATTTCAAAGATAGAAAAAGGAACATAAATTTATTTGTGGGACATTTTATTGATATGAATATAAAATTCGAATTATAATTAGATTAAATTTATCAACAAGGAATAATATTGATATTTCAAATGCTTAATGTCAGCATAAACAATACTCTTCAACATTTTTCTCAGAGAGCTGTTCAACATTTTTGTGTCATGAGCATATGTATATCTTGTCAGAAATATTACAAAAAAGTATTTATACAAGCTTGTTATTAACTCGATGTATTCTTCGTTTAATATAATTTCTGCTGCAGTGGTAATATTTTTCAGTACAAAAAATAAAAGTCTGTCAATACAAGTCAATATCGTTAATGGAGCCTAGTCGTAATGACGCTGACAGTCTGACAAGCCTAAATGCCAAACTGTTATGATGTTTTTTGCATTGGTTCCGAACCTAGCTTTCCGAACAGCTAGAAGTATTAGACTTTAAATTTCATGTTTCCTTATACACTTCCGCTATGCCCTACGCTTAGTTTCAGTGTTCTAAAATATGCCACCTTCTAGGCAATGGTGAAAAGGATGTTAAATTAATCAACTAAAAACATCAACTGTAATTAATTAATCAAATCATTAACTTTATTCCTTTAATTGACAAACCTAGTTGTCTGGATCACAGTCAGATCCAGTTACACATAAAAATTGTCAACTCACCTACTTTCCCCGAATTCTTTTAACTATCTTTAAATTATCCCTCATCTCCTCTCCTTCTTCTTCGACACGTTCATTCCTCTCTGCTTTTCTCACCAAAACCTTACCATCCTAAACAAAACCAAAAGGGAAAATGCATACATTGAAATATTCTCCTTTTTATTTATATTATGGATTTCCTGTGATTTAATAATTCATACGTTTTATGTCGGGATGATTAGTAGTTTACTTATTCGAGTTCCAGAGGATAATATTATAAAAATATAACCAGTTTACACAAGAATCATTACAAGTTAATTTATGCAGACAAAGGCGCTTTGGATTTCGTTAAAAGTTTGGCAACCTCAGCAAAATTTGTTCCACTAATGAGTATGTTAAAAGTAGCAAAAATTTCACCAGAACCATATAACTTTAAAGCGTTAGCTTTTGAAGAAAATGTTGCAGTAGTATACACGTGGACTTATGCTTTCAATGTGGCTGCTGCTGCAAAATCATTGATATTGATACGGGACATCGTGGATTATAAGTTTAGATATCGAGAGTGTTAAGTTGGGAAAGAGTTATGGAATGATAATAGACAGTCGTTTTTTGGAGTAATTCCTCCGAATGCAAAGCTTGTGTATAAAGTTTTACAGAGATTGGTGAGAAACACGAGGGTTTGGCCATTTACAAACGTGTACAGGACAGAGTAAAAATTTGTTAGCCCGACGAAAATACGATTAGATGAAAAATTTGTTAGAGGTGTGTCAGTGGTTCCGTCATTAAAATTGAGGGGAAAGGTTGGAGTAATTTTTTGTTTGTGGGCAGTTTGCTTAGAAATGTGTATTGTTTGTCTATTTTTAGAACTGTTTTTGGTAGTTTAATGCTTAATAAATGAAAATGTATTTTTTTTTATTATATTTGTTAACTGTAA
This sequence comes from Entomobrya nicoleti, assembly GCA_034695465.1. NCBI lineage: Eukaryota > Metazoa > Arthropoda > Collembola > Entomobryomorpha > Entomobryidae > Entomobrya > Entomobrya nicoleti. Next base: position 9,658 of record JAQFZG010003247.1, on the reverse strand, counting down.
TCATGAATCATAAGTACAATCGAACAGGAATACCCAGTTTTGCTGCTTAAAAACGTCTGCAACAATTATGGAGTTGGTTGTTTTTGTGTACATGGCGTACAAACCCAACAAAAAACATGCAACGCACAATGCACTCCTTTGGTATTTTTTATGTAATTTGGCTTAACTGTGTACAGATGGTGGTGGTGGGAAAGTTCAACAAAAAATCAAATCAGAAATTAAAGTATCACTTCACCCCATACTTTCCGCCCATATAAACAAAATCGTTCAAATTCTTCGAGTTAATGAATAATTTTGGCCAGAGAAGCTGAATTTGAAGCCAGTAACCCATTAATTAAAAACAATGCCAGTGGGCAGTTGATTGAGAGTAACCCGTTAATTAAGAGCAATGCATGCGGGCAGTTAATTGAGAGTAACCCGTTAATTAAGAGCAATTCATGCGGGCAGTTAATTGAGAGTAACCCGTTAATTAAGAGCAATGCATGCGGGCAGTTAATTGAAGGTAACCGGTTAATTAAAAACAATGTCTATGAGCAGATAATTGAAAACCGGTTAGTTAAAAATAATGCCTGGAGGGAAATTGAAAGTAACCCGTTAATTAAAACAATGTCTGTGAGCAGTTAATTGAAAGTAACCCGTAATTAAAAACAATGCCTGCGGGTAGTCAATTGAAAGTAACGCGTTAATTAAAACGATTGCAGGCAAGCAGTTAATTGAAAGTAACCCATTCATTAAAAACAATGCCAGTGGGCAGTTAATTCAAAGTAACCCATTAATTTATAGCAATGCCGGTGGGCAGTTAATTGAAAGCAAAACGCTAATTTGAAGTAGTGCCGGTGAGTATTTAATTAAATGTTGCTCTTTAATTTGAAGTAATGTCGGTGAGTATTTAATTAAATGTTGCCCTTTAATTTAAAGCAGTGCCGCGTGCGGTTAATCAAAACTAACCCCTCAAATTAGTTTTTAGAGAAGGGGAGGGATTAGGAAGTGAGATTACGAAAATAGTGGAAGTTATGACGTTTTTTAATCCCTGCCCCTATCTAGCTGCCCGAAATTCTGTTACGGGCCAACCAACTAGTACTTAACAAATAAACTGTTTGACAAATGTTGTCTCTATTAATAGCTAGTTTGAGTGTCTGTAGATAATAATGACTGTATGATATCTAGTTTGTTCCCCAAACAAGCTTTTACTTACCGGTTTTATGATAGATGCAAACGGGATGTCATTAAAAAATGAAAAATCGTAGAAATTTTAAAAAGAGTTTTAATCAATTCTGAATATTTAACGGCCATTTGGAGTTATATTTATAACCACAAGAAACGAAGACCAAACTAAACATACTCCATATTTCTTGTAAACCTACCACGCTAACTTGCATTTTTCGTGTTTTAGAAAATTCTGAAGTAATTTAAATCAATTTTGCAGATATTTTTCCTGGTAACTATATAGAATGAGGGATAAATAATCCAAAAAACTCACTATCAAAAGGATTCATCATCTACAGTTAAAGTCAGCCATCTTATATGGAAAGTAGACAAATCACCGTTTGCTTCATATGCAAATCTTTGACGGTTAATAACTTGGTCCATATTGCACTACAAATAATTCAGGTCTCAGCTTTAACTAAATCCAGACAATCAGATACGTATCATGGGTAAATCATGTTTCAATAATCAAAAACGAAAAATTCTGTGAAAACTTACGTCAAATTATATTATACAGTTATACCGTTTTATACCGTTTTTATTGGTATACATACCAAGATCAACCGATTTTAATGCTATGCAAATGTTTTCTCTAGACAAACCTTCGTTTTTCTTTATGTATTTTTTCATACAAATGAACTGAAATGAATATCAGTTATGTGCCAAACCATTTATCCATTTGTAACAATTTTAAAACAGCAGTTTATTATATCATAATTTCTTCCTATTTTCGTAACGATTTCCAGACATGTGGAATAATACATATGCCATTATGCATATTATTTATTTAATAGCTTTGGGATAACGTATGACGACTTGCCATTATAAATTTTACATAATGAACTAATCAAGTTACAAGCTTTCGCTTTTTGAGGAAAAGCAAAAACACTTATATATTAACATTAAAAAGTAAATACATGCTAAGTGCTTATGTGTTATGGTAAAGCAGATATGTAAATGTGCTTAAATAATACGAAAGTATATCTGAGTTGTATATACGGTTACGGTTTGAATTATCCTCTTTAGCTCTGATCTGATAACCGAATGTCCAACCTTACGTATGTCTGTGTTATAAAACCTTCGTATATTTTATTTCAATAGTTTGACAGTCCGATATTTGGTTGGCAAGTAAGCAAACTTTCTCTGACACAAATTTGTTTTCAATTCCAAAGCTTGATTATAAAGTATAATTCTTGACATTTTCTTTAATTCTACGTACTTTGTTCTAATAGCTAGTTATGTGGCAGTGTGGTTGTATATAATCTAATTCTTCTAAAATAGAGATCCTAATACTTGTGAAAACCGATATGTATATCATATTATCATAGATGGTTAATCATTGCGAAAAATAAACCGATCAAAACCGAAACACCTTAAATTTAAGGTTTTGACATGTACAAATATATGGCTTGATATTAATTTAGGAACGTACATATGCTATCAGAAAATCATATTAATTATGTACGTACATTATAAGCCTACATTGATATTCCGGCGTAAGTCTTATATATTCACCGTTTTTTGACGCAACATCTGATCTCATACTATATTAGGACACCGCCTTTCGTTTCCTTACGTCAGTAGCTCCGTATGTGTAAATAATTAAAAACCAGTTTTTCTCATTGGCAATATCAGTATATACTACCACAAAGTTCAATCCATTTTGATCAATTTTCCATGTACGACAGAAATTATACGAACAGTTTGTTAACTCAAATAGTTCTTGAAGTATTTCAAACCACCGAGCAACCTCAGCAGTTTAAAGTTTGAAAAAACAGTGCTAGGCTCGTGAAACACATCGAATAACCGTTTTTATCCAACCAGTTCAAATTTAAATACTACTCAATTACCAAGTATCTTCAGAAACATGCTGTTTACAGAAAAATTATTAACGTTTGTCCAAATTGAACTAAAACTTCTTCACTTATTTGGTCAATATCCTTATCAAATTGATAGCAATTCAAGCAAGTTATCATTTACAAACAATGGAAGCTATAAAGGAGAAAAGCTCAAGCACACAGTGCTATTACTTGTATTTGTTACAATGGTTGGCCAAATACTTACTTATCGGGAACAATTTTCTAGCGTAGTAATTTACGAAGGAATCCTATACACCAGCATGTTTCTTTTCATAGTAACTGTGGTTCAAGTTTACTTCAAGAGAAGTGATAGTGTGGTTGAACTTTTCAACCTGATCGTTACTTTTGAGCAGAATATGATTCAAGGTAAGACTCACTTGGCACTTTTAACGGGTCATTATAATACGTCTAGAGTTGTTAATGTCACTGGACCAATTGTAGAAAAATGTATGTGTTATAATTTTACTGACGAACTTTATTCACACAAATGAAGTTCCCCAAAAAAGTTAATCAATACATTTAATGATCCATTAAAAAAATCGTATCTTGGTTAAATATTAATTCGATAAGCTTTTTTTCATTAATTGGAATTCAACAACAGTTTTTCGCAGATTGCTTCATGACATTAAATGTTTCTGATATATTATACCCTCCATTTTTGGCACCATTAAAGATTAGTTACTATGTTTTTTATTTTAGGAACTATGCAACTGCTACATATCCCTGACAGAAAATACATTTATGGAATTAAACTGTTCCAGCTAAGCGGGAGTATAAGCCCACTTTTCGTTCCAGCAGTGTTTGTTGCCATATACTGGTTTACTCCCTGCAAACCGTACGTTTTTGCGTTTGGACTCCTGGACAAATGTTCCGAATATTTTAAGAACACAACCCATGCAAGTAAGTTTGTGTTAACTGGGTATATTGGAACAACATTTTGGGTAATTGTATGTTTGATTCTTTACGATTGCTTGGTGAAGCCTATGGCAGGTATGTTCTTCGTCCTGTTTCAGTTATATTTTGTTGAATCCTGCTCTATTCGATATTACTTGAGAACTTCTCGTGACAATATTTTGCGGCTGACCACATATTCAGCAAAATATAATATTATAAAAATTTACAAACAAATTCAAATACTCGTGTGCTACTACAATCAAATTCATCAGGATCTATTTACACCCGTATTAATTAATTTTGTTGGTCTATGCATTGTTATTGGACTGTTTGCCATAATATCAAGCTGGTCAATTATAACTGCATTTCAGGTTGTTGTGTTGGGTACCATGGCCACTCAAGCATTTGTTGGAAATTTTATTTGCTTTAACAACTTTGGAGGGATTTACGATGAATCAGTTGAAGTAATTGCTTTCTTACGTTCAAACTCTTGTATGCTGCAAGGTAGCAGTAAAGACTCGCGTTTACAAAGAAAATTGGTTTGCTGCTTATTTCCGACAAAAATCAAAATTCGGGCAGCAAATTATTTTGACAGATTGATGCCAATTACATTTGTGAACTTTTGCTTTGGTATGTTGGTAAACTTGCTTCTATTAAAGTAATTTAAAATGTTTTTTTTTTTTGGTTTCCTAAAATTAATTAGCTAGGTTAACAGCTTACTAAATTCAAATGAGCAACACTTCAAATGAACGACACAACTACGAAACAAAATTTAAAATTTCGTTTGACAAAAAAATAAAAGTTTAGCAAGTTCATCTTCAAAACGTATTATAGTTCAATGTAACAATATAATTTTAGCATACTAATTTACTCTTTAGTAAATAAGCTCATACCTGATTACTTTAATAGTATTATTTGAGGCGAAAATATATATAATTGGAACTGATAATATAACTAATACGCAAATATGTGTATATTTGTAAAATATAAATATTTATAATGTTGTATACTTATTTATAAAATGCTAAATAATTTAGATTTAACACATAGCTTTGTAAAAAAAATATTTACAACAGTTTTAATATGCCAGCTACCAAAAATATATTCATGAAACTCTGTTCCCCCCACACCACTTGAATTAAATAAAATGGAATAACTATCATGTATTATATATATACTAGAAACTGCCAGCCAGGCTTCGCCCTGGACCGCACACAACAATGTGCAATGTGATGGCATTTTATCGAGTTGTCGCAGCCTATTCAGACATTTTATCAAGTTGCCTCAACCTTTTCTAAAAAAATCTCAAGTTGCTCCAGACATTTTTTTGGCGTTTTCTCAAGTTGCCCGAGCCTTGTATAGCATTTTCTCAAGTTGCCCCAACCTTTTATAGCATTTTCTCAGGTTGCCCCCAGCCTTTTATATCATTTTCTCAAATTGCCCCAGCCTTTATAGCATTTTCTCTGGTTGCCCCCAGCCTTTTATAGCATTTTCTCAAATTGCCCGAGCCTTGTATAGCATTTTCTCAAGTTGCCCCAACCTTTTATAGCATTTTCTCAGGTTGCCCCAACCTTTTATAGCATTTTCTCAAATTGCCCCAGTCTTTATAGCATTTTCTCTGGTTGCCCCCAACCTTTTATAGCATTTTCTCTGGTTGCCCCCAGCCTTTTATAGCATTTTCTCAAATTGCCCCAGCCTTTATAGCATTTTCTCAAGTTGCCCCCAGCCTTTTATAACATTTTCTCAAGATGCCCCCAGCCTTTTATAACATTTTCTCAAATTGCCCCCATCCTTTTAAAACATTTTCTTAAGTTGCCCCCAGCCTTTTATAGCATTTTCTCAAGTTGCCCCAAGCCTTTTATAGCATTTTCTCAAATTGCCCCAGCCTATTCTAAAATTTTCACAATTTGTCCCAGCCTATTCGAGCATTTTCAATTTCTCCAATCTCACACTTAAAAAGTTGTGAGTTCACTACTCCTCGATATTAGTTTTGCAAGCGACGTAATTCCTTCGCTGTGTTATGTTGTTGATGACGATATAATATAAAGGCAGTGAAGTGATATGGGGTCATTCACTGTAGGTGTATGCAGAATGCACTTTTCTTTAAAAATGAGTAAGTGCATTCATACAGTCACCTTTAATGTATCGCAGTCTTACGTAGAGTTTGCTGCATAAAAATTCCCCACTCACTAAAACGCACGTATGCTATAGATGACCCCATTGTAACACGTCGATCAGCGTATATAATATAGATATTATATCACTTTTTGACTTAATTATGTAGTTTTTTGTGCTAGTATGGATCTTTTGATGTCTTTTTGTGATTGTCATGACTGGTCTTGAAAATAAAACCATAATAAAATAATATAAAAAATTAATGACGCAGTCGTTAGTTTGTGTTTCGACTGAAGCAAAACAATTCAGATAACATCCATATGAGCAACCATGGTATTTTGATAAAATTGATTTAAACAAATTACATTCGGCTATAAGCTGAACTAGATGTAGCAACCGTCGAAGCAATTTATTGGATTGTAAAATCAACTGTTTAGATTTAAACAAACGTAATATAAATCGAACCAAGTTTTAAACTAAACTAAACTTCCATGCACTTAGCTGAAAATTTATTAGCATTAGTTTGCCTGCACCTAAAATTCCTTCAAGTATTCGGGTCATATATAAATACAACATACATTTGTCAACAAAGGAGTTGTATTTATAAATAAAGGAAGCCAAAAAAGGGAACAGACCAAACATGCTGTCCTACTCTTGGTCTCTTGTGCAATGGCTTATCAACTATTTACACATCGAGACAAATTCTCAAATGTAATATTTTACGAAGGAATACTATACACCAGCATCTTTCCTTTTGTTTCCATTTTGGTTGAAGTTTATTTTAAACAAAATCGGAATGTTACCGAACTCTTCAATTTGATCATCAAGTTCGAGCAACAGTTATTTCGAGGTAACTTTCACCTAAACAATACAAACCATTTCGGAATACTATAAAATCTTCTACTACTATAAATGTTGATTTAGGTGCTATACAGCGGCTATATGTTCCCAGTAGAAAGTACACCCATGGAATAAAACTAATTCAATTCAGTGGAATCATAAGCCCCCCATTGGTTGCACTTTGTTTATTTGTTTTATCGCGTTGCTTTGGTTTACGGTAAATATACACATATTTCCTTTTCAGTTATGTTATCAGTTCCAATAATATATTTTCGTCTGAAATAATTCTATTAAAGTAATAAGGTATGGCCTTTTTTACTAAAGAGTAAATTAGTATGTTAAAATGTATATTTCTACATTGGACTATAAAACGTTTTGAAGATGAACTTGCTAAATGTTTATTTATTTTTTTAAACGTAAGTCATTTGCATCCGGATTCCTATTTTTGGAGGGATGTGTAGTACAGATCAAAAGAGCCATTCAAATATATATTTATTGAGTGGAAATATACTTTAAGAGTATTACCACTGAGGAGTCTAGAGTGTTGGAGAACCTGGCTGAAAACATGTGTAGCACATTACGTTTTTTTTTTCGATTGAAAATAAAGGCAAATTACTCTTATCTATATTTTTTCGAGATTCCTTTGTTTTTCCAGAAGCCAAATGCGAAATTTTTGTGTATAACTTCTAGAAAGGTACCTTTTCTGCATGCCTCACCAGCCTCTCATTGTTTTCCTGTCAAATGTGATGGTTTTGATTGACAGGTTCACTGATAACGTGAATGTTCCCAAAATTTATTAAAACTGAAGCACTAACTAAAAATGCGCTTGTTGGAATTCACGCTAGCGAAAGCTATTTAACTACGTCTGTTATCAGTGAACCTGTCAATCAAATTGATTTATGCAGACAAAGGAGCATTGGATTTTGTTAATAGTTTGGCAACATCAGCGAAACTTGTTCCTCTAATGAGTATGTTAAAAGTAGCAGAAGTTTCACCAGAACCATATAACCTTGAGGCATTAGCTTTTGAAGAAAATTTGGCAGTTGTATATTTGTGGACTTATGCTTTAAATGTAGCTGCTACTGCAAAATCATTGATAACGCTACGGGACATTGTGGATTATAAGTTTAGGTATCGAGAGTGTTACGTTGGGAAAGAATTGTGGAATGATAACAGACAGTCGTTTATTGGAGTAGTTCCTCCGAATGCTAAACTTGTGTATAAAGTTTTACAGAAATTGGTAGCGGCCGGAATATATCGTTACTGGTATGAGGAATACCAGGGTAAAATTTGTTAGCCCGACGAAAATACGATTAGATGAAAAATTGGTTAGGGGTGTGTCAGTGGTTCCGTCCTTAAAATTGAGGGGAAAGGTTGGAGTAATTTTTTGTTTGTGGGCAGTTTGCTTAGGAATTTGTATTGTTTGTCTATTTTTAGAACTATTTTTGGTAGTTTAATATTCAATAAATGACAATGTACAATTTTTTGTTAATACTAAAGTCATATAACTTTTCGGAAAAGCAACTAGTGTATTTTTTAAAAGTTGTTGTGAATTTTTTTTGAAGACAGTCATTTCACTGTCATTTATATCGATATTTGTATTGATAACGTGATCGTTTTAGAAGATACGTGTAGTTAAACCAGAGCAGACAAAGAAGTAAAATTGGTGGTTTTGTCAGTTATGTTAAACAAATAAATGAAAACAATTGTTCCGTATGAACAACCGTCCACCTAAGAAACTATTATCGTTTTGTCAGACATAACCTCTGGAAGACCCAAGTTTAAAATCAGGTTTTTCAAGATACAAAGCGGTATATAATATTGAATTTTAAAATAAATTGTTTGAAGGTATAATTTATATGTCTGGTACTGTTCTTAATTGTATGTTTTAACTTCATATTTGAAGCACTGATGTACACATAAGTTCTTGACATGTATTTGAGCATATTGAATTCCATTTGTTACTTCAAATTGTATTCCATATTTATACTGTAGAAACATTTCACCTGTTTCAGTTGATGGTGCCCAGTGCCAGACAACATAATGGGTCGTATTATTACTTACTCTTTGAAAAGGTTTGAATGTAAGATATAAATACCTGTTGATGAACAACAAATATTTAAAAACCAAGTTCATGGATAATTTTACTTTCATGTTATATATTTCTTTGAGTAACATACGGCTTGGGGTGTTGTCAAAAGTTAATATAGACTTGCATTAGAGAGGGTCCATATATTAACATGACAAGAAAAACCCGAGGTCCTTCGATTTGAAAAACACTATACGGCATTGGTAGAGCCTGTTGAGTGGTCCCCAAATCTGGATAAGTTACCCGGTAAAACCCACCTACCCGGGTAATATGGGCAAAGCCGGGTACGCCCAAAAATTTCAGTTGTTCGCCGATAACTCCAAAACTATTTGACTTAGAACGCCAAATTTTGGATCCACAGATGCGTCTTGACGTCCTCCAGGCGGCCATGTCAAAATCATGGACCAAAAATAATTACCATTTGAGAAAAGGGCGTATTTTCGTGGCGCCTTTATGTTTCTTGTGAGTCCGATGCAGGGGTGGTTGGGCACGTATTCTGGGCCGTAGAATCCATTGGTGAAAACCGCAACCCGCTACGACTAATAATTTCTGAGATATCGCGATTTTTCAAAAATTGGACATTGAAAAGCAAGCTTTCTTGTATAGGTTTTTGTTGTACTTAGTTACTGGGGTCATACATTTTAGCTACTGCAGT
>JAQFZG010003246.1:0-14095 GCA_034695465.1 Entomobrya nicoleti | reverse complement strand
TTAACAAAAGTTCCAAATCCGATTTCAAATGATTTTGAACAAAAAGAGAAAAGATCAGCTTATATGAGGCGTAACGAATTGTGAGTACCTCAAAATTGGTATTTGTATTAAAGTCATGTTCAATTCAAAGTCGTATTAATCTCATTTTCAGTAGGCTTGTTTCACTTAAAGATAAAATATACATATGACATGACTATGACATAAAAGCAAGCTTGTATCCAAAATAGGTACAAGACTGATAGTAATTTGCAAGATGATATGATTTTTGCATTGTGAGGAAATATGTTGTAAGTTGTAACATGGCTTTCAACTAAAAATGTATGTATTTGTGCCATATTAATCCCTCTCTAACAAGAGAAAATGAGATTCACTAATGTGGAGCATTAGATAAATGGAAAATTGGTATGTTTTCTCCTCGGTTGTTATTATAATTATATTACTTGCTCTGTCGAGGAAATTGCAGAGAGAGAGATTTTCCCCTCATTTTAGTTTTCCCTTTTATTTGTTTCTCTCTAATTATTATTGCTATTATATTGCATCGTTTTGTTTACGATGATAAGGATTACTTTTCTACTCTTCTATTACTACACAACTTACTCATCACATCACTGACAACAGTGTAACAACACAAACAACAGTAGTTAGTGCCAGTGGGTAGGCTTGGCATGTATTGCCCAAGAGGGAATGAATTGAAATGTCGTTCATCATGGATAAGAATGATGATGATGAGAAGAGTAAGCAGTTTTCGAAGCAGATTTCCTGATTAATTTAGTTGAAACTTACAAGACAGCTTGCTGACACTGCTCACTGCTCACTGTTCCCCCATCTCGCCTTCTTCATTAGTATACATAAAGATGAGTTGGTTGGTGGTAATAAAGGAAAGGAAAAAAAAGTTTTCTTTCTTCAGTTCAGTGTATCATCGCTTGTAATTATCAGTGTGCCGGAGCAAAACTATTAAGATGATTCAAGACCTCTAAAACAAATTTGAAAAGCTAAGACTGAGAAACTTTTTTCACTCCGTTCTGTCTGTAGCTTCTTCTTTTGTGAAGTAATTAATCGAGTAGTAATTAAGAATACAGTAATAACTTTTTGTAAGTAATTCCGATCAAACTTTGAGATAAATTAAGTTCTCCCCTTCCTTCTTGTCATTCTACTCATACTTCTCACTTCTGATCGCTCTACGCCCGTTTCTTCTTCTTTTAGTTTAGCTATTTTCTACTTGATCATACCTTTTGGTAATCATTACAACTTTGTCGTTGAGAGCATCATCAAAAGCATTTTTGTTCCAAGAAGACGCGACGAGGATGATGAAATTTTGCTTTTGTTGATGATGTTGCTAGAAATTGAGTAGGAGAGTTAAACTCGAAGACTAAAGGAGAAAAGGCAATTTGCCGTTGTGCAGAAGATGCTGCAAGAGCCAGAAGCAACAGATAAATATGAAGTTACAAAAGGAAAGAACCAGCTTAAATGCATTGTCAATTTATAAGCTGCAATTTATGTAGTTGTATGTTCAGTAGATCCAGTTAAAAGGAGATGGAGAAGCTAAGTATTGATCCCATAATTTCCTTGAGTCAGTCACTGACAGGCATGCCAAATGAAAAAACGGTTGCCACTACTGTGCACTCCAACGATGTACACAGATAAATGATACTATATGCATACTTTATACGTACGTAACGCACACAAGAAGACTCCTTCTCACAGAAAAAAAGACAGAAAAATAGCTTGGGGAAATCACTCAAGACTGCATACAGCATAGCACACTTAAACAAAAAAAAGTATTTAAGAGAAATATCACCTCTGCTTTAAAACAAAAAACTTACAAGTCCAAAAAACAATTTTAAAAGTTTCTTGCTAAGCTGCAGGCGTTTCTCAAATTTTAAAACTTGATTACAAGAGTCCATGCACGCTGCATCAGACTAATTCCTTCGAGATGCAGCACTGCATCATGTCTAAATTGCACAAATTTTTATTCCTGTCCTTTCCCTGGGCAGAATATTCCTTCTCTCTCCAAGACTCTAAACATGATTATCATATATACTGCTGTAATGAAGCGGAAAATACTGTATAAGGACCACTCAATCTATTTGGTACCTAAGCAGTCCAAAAGTATGCAGTAAAACAAAAATGGTGTAAAATAGAAATGAAAACATTGAAGTATGCAAGATGAATAGTTAAACGCAATGTTCTGACCATGAGAGTGGACTTTGTACTGTACATGATTGCTGAAGGCATTAAATGTAAGAATATCATGTGGTAGCCAACTGCGTCATGACAGATGTCTTTTGAATTAGGTGTCTTCTTCGAAAAGGAATTTCTTCGAATGTTCCAATACGTAATAGAATTTATTGAAATCGGTCCATCGAGATGTATATATGTAAAAACTTTGTTTTCTTCTTCTGCTTTTTGTTTGACTTCTCCGAAACACAACCGGAGGTCCTACTAAAACAATCCTACGTAACGAAATCCTGTCTATTTAGGTATGCACCCTACATTCTCCACAAAGTGCTGGTATATTTAAAAAATACATATATATTCATCTCATTAAATAGTTTTATGTAATTCAATATCTAGGGAGGAAATATATGTACGTGTATGCGATCGAATTATCGATAACATATTGGATTATAGTTATACCATAATCATCATGTAACAAAATAATTTTTTCAATCTTCCTAACTTCAAATGTTGATACGAACTTAATTCACCATGAAAGGCATTTTTGTTAATAGCGAGCAATCTATGTCACGTTCATGGACCCATGTCTAAATTTAAAATCTCTCTTGGGTCTTCAGTCTTCACTTACTTACTCTCAGGTATAACATGCATTTTAACAGTACAGACATAAAGGATACATCCCAACAAGAATTGAAATTACATCATGACTCCATCACATCGAATTATCAGACAAAATGCTCACGGCTGAGAAAAAGGCTCTCGATAGAATTGTTAAATCTGAATGGATATTAGCCTAACAGAGGCTTTCAAATTTTAATAATAGACAAAGATATTGGTGGAGTGAGGATACTGATGGTAATATGATGTTACGTGTGTACAATGAACTTTTTTTTTGCTCAGGATAACTCAACGTGTAAGAAAACGATGTACACTGAATATTATTATTACATATTTCAAATTTCAAGAAGAAAAAAGTTACACTATCGCTAGAAGCCCTGAAGGGCGAAAGGGGAAAGGTTACCTCTTAAAATCACTTTTAACCTCGCGCATCTTATTCACTCATTGTCTGTTTGCATGCAATGCCTTTCAGATTAGATGAAGTACAAAAGATTCACAATATATCTATGTATATTTACGTGAAAAACAATATACAATGGAGCGTAATTATTAACCACAACAATAAGATAACAAAAGAGTATGCATGTAATGTGTGTATGCTCACATCACAAATTCCACACTATTAGCTCCTTAATCTCAGGAGGGAGAGAATAGAATGGACACACGCACATTATGACTTTTTAAGAAGATGATGATGTTAGATGCTCACATTCATGCTGCGATTCTTTTTAAAAAACGTCTTCCAGAAAGGGTCATCATCATCATTATTATCATGATGATCGTGATACATCGTTTCTTCATCATACCAACAAAACACCAAAAAAGTATTACCCAACTTAACTTTGTTATGACTGGAAAAGTAACACATTTAGCAGGATGAACAATAGAAGATAAAATTAAAACCTGGGGTGGGTGAGAAAACTTGTCCCGTTGTTTCGTTTTCTTGTTAAACATGACCAGAAAAGATCTTGTGTTTGCTCACAATGAAATAAGTAATCTTTTCTAATATGAGCAGTTAAACAGCATGTTTGATGTTGATGTTTGTAAGGGAAAGGCAGGGCATAAGGCAGTAAGAAATTCGGGCATATAGATCTGCTGCCTAGTTTAAAAAAAGAGAGGGTCAAAGCAAGGAAATGAAACTTCAGAATATAACGATATCATCATTATCATGTTTGTCTATCTTACCGACACGTCACACGGTATATGTATTAGAATTATACGTACCTTGAAATAATAAGGCACAAACAATACAATCATAAAGAAAATAGGTAGACTGGTAGACATACATGATGTGATGCAACATTCATTGCATCAAGCTTATTACCTCTATCTATTACTATTGTAAGTAATCTTGATAATCGTGAATAATGCCATGTTAATGTAGCATAAAGTGAGCTTTAGCTTTTCAGAGAAAATTTTATTTAATTTTTTTATACCTAGTAAACTATAAGAGAACACTCTCCCGTATCATGTCTAGTGATTACGTTTGCGTTCGTTCTCATCAGCCAAGTTCGTTCGTAGTCATTAGCCAGCTTAAACGAAGGGTATTTCATAATATTTTTACTACGCATATTATGGAGAACAATGTAGTCCTTTTGTACTGACTGTAATGCATACACATAGATTTCCTTTGTCATGTAAAATGCCAAAAACACTAATTAAAAATCCAGAATAAAAAGCAGAAGAACAAAAGCAAGGCATGATCACTATGATCAGTGAGCAGCCAAGTGTAACAGAGAAAAACTTTTTTTTATAAAATTAGAATCTGGAACGGGGAAAGAAAAAGTAACAAAGTAACATGTACACTGCAAGTCGTAGCGAGAAAAACACGGAATAAATCCTTTTTTCCAACAAAGTAATTTAATATAATATAATAATTGTAGCATGTATTATATCTAACAATAGTTTGTATGTATGAGTCTTGTTTTACGTGATAATGCTGCCTTTTTACTACACATTACATTACAGTATCATTATGCACGATCTCTGGTTTCTGTCATCATCATCATCATCAGCATGAGGAGAAACATGCCATGTCATGTGTGGCTCAAAGAGAATGTATGAGAAGCAAACGCATACTTTTTGGACAAGCTCATTAGTGACAGCTTTTTTTTCCAGAGACAGGCAAATACTTTTATCTCTATTATCACAACAGTACAAAAATATTAAGCTTGTTGCAGTGGTATAAATAACAAGTGATAAATTAATGAAATGTAGCTCAGTTTTTTCATAAAAATGCACTACTACGTTTTTATTTGAATAATTGATGTAACGAACACCTTACGTATTCTACTTTGTACAGAGGAGAGGACATCTTTTTATATTAACATTTACCAAGTGCCATTGACCATCTTATAATTTGACTTTGTTTTGTTGCAGACTTCCTTTTATTTCAATTTCTACTAAAAAGACACATTGTTATCAAAAGAAGTTAAGACTGATAAAGAAAGCTTGGGAGAAAAATGGTAATGGATTAAGTAAATGCATAAAAAGGAAAAGAATCAATTTTTGGAGTTGTGAAAGGTACTCATTTATCTCGCGTAAAATAATATACACAAACTTTGCCACAACGGACAATGAGAGTATCTGTAACTAATGCATGGGTATTTATTTTCTTTCCTTTTTTGTTTGATATTTCTAAAACTCTGTCTACTAACATTGTAGCCAAGTGAGTAGCCAGAGGCACTCCGCTCCGGTAATTTGGAACATCAACATTATTAAGCCCTCCATATCATTCTCTCAAAAAATAAGGTAACTTTTTTACTTGAATGTTGCATAAAGTTACTTAACTAATCTATTATCTCTTCCCCTTGTTTCCCGTCTGTCTGTCGAGTTTGATGAGCTTAAGTGAGTTGAGTAAGCGAGCCTCTGCTGTTGCTCTCTCTCTGCACAGTTTGTGTAAAATTATCAACTTAGCTTAAAATATGAATTTAAAGCTTTACTTTCTCATCATATCGTCATAAAAGATTGAAGAGGATAAGTATCCCGGTCGGTCGTCAGTGAACAAATGTGGTTAATAATTTAATATTTGAAGGTCAGTGAGCCTTTTGAAAAAATGTGTGACGATGAGACGGTGAGCCCTTCATTATCAGTTTTGATACACTCCCACCCTACATATCTGTTACTAGACCTTCTCTGAAAAAAAAAACTCGGTTGCCGAGCTGTTGTAAAAAAGGATAGTGGTAATGTGGATGATTTGATGATACGCATTATACATGTGTACTCTCTCAAAGGAAGCATCACTTCTGTTGATGTTCAACTTGATGATGATGAACTGCTGTTGATATTGATAAAACTAAAGTCAGTAAACCAGACCAGCGCAACATTGAACTAAATAGAGGATCTTGCTTTTTCCTCCAGACCGCTTACCAAATGTCTTTTTTCTCTTTCTAAATTGTTAGAACTCACAGCAAGTCGTCGCTTTCCAATGACTTGTTTATGTGTGCGCATAACACCTACGAATAGCATTTCAAATGTATCAGATATACCTAACCTTTAAAAAAATTGTATGTTTTTGTTAATGTGCATTAAGCGTATTAATATAAGGATGTTCTACTCTGCCCATCATCATCATCACCAAGTAAGACAGAAGATGACTGTGTGGTGACGATCATCATCATGTTCATAATGACATGACGTTCTTCGTTTCATTCTATATTTTCTTGGCTCTTTTTTGACGTGAACCTCTAAGAAAAAAAGGCGTTCTGACTTCTAAAACTGCGATGAAATTATTACGAAATATATTGTTGCAGCTCATCACATCATACAAAAAAAACATTAGGTAGGTTTAGGTAGGTAGAGTTAAAACTGGAAAAACTAAAAAAGGAAATGGGCGATTTAATAACCTTCTCGCTTCTTATTTCTTATCCTCAACTCTCTGTAATTCTGTGTGCGCGACGACTTTGGGAGTAAGCTTGAGTGTGAGAGAGAAGGAGAGAGGAAGACTAATTTGAAGCACAGCTCGTATAAATTCTCCTGTCACTAATTTCAAGCATCCGCCTATCCACCTTTTCTCATTTATTACATGAACCATGAACAGACAAAAAATAAAGAGTTTGTGCTGACTTGACTGCTGTTCTTTTTTAGGCACATATTATATGAACTTTTAATATGCTTTACTTGGTGACTAACGAATGAACATTAATATTATTTGTTTAACTGGAGTATGTACACATACATGGACATATCACGGTAAAAAACTCAAATTTGAGTACCTTTGTGTATCAACAACAACTGCTCTGCTACAAACAAATTTATAATGGTAAATTGCTATTTTCTTCCGTTTGACTAATAATATAGCATAGTGGTACAGTACCGAGAGTGTAGTGTGCAGAGTTCAGAGTATATCATGGAGTATAAATTTATCTTTTTTACTGTGCAGTTGTTGTTCTTTCATAATTTCCTGTGTGGTGGTATTTTTGTAGTGATAGTTTATATGAAAGGTTAACAAGCATGAAACAATATTTGAGCAAACACGTACACACACAAAACATAACAACAACAATCATTATTATTTACCATCAAAAATAAAATTATTGACTGAGTGCCTTTTCCCCTTGTGTGTATGAGATGTATAGAGAAATAGTAAAGAAGAAAATGAAGACTGTTATTTTATTATTGTTATGAGTCAGTCTTCTTCTTAAGGTTTTGCTATTATTATTTTTAACGTGTCTGAACGCTTCTCCTAATTTGCTCGTAAAAATGCCGACTGACATGCACACAACACTTTTTCTTTTGTGTATTTTATGTTAAGAATAGAGAGGAACCCATTCAAAAAGTTTGTTCTGCTGCTATGCTGTCGGTTACTTTTAGATAATACACAAACTAATCAGACATGGTTAAAAATTCATGTTGTAAATGTAGAAGATGTTTAAAACATATCCTTAACACGCTGACATTTCTATTACACTGCAGGGATTACATGATTTTCTTCGGAAGACGATGATTAGTATTAGTGCGCACAATGGTGCTTTAACATATCCACCGTGTTAAAAAATATGAAAACTTGGCGTAGAGGAAATAACCTTTTTAAAAGTAAATAGCTCGCACTGCTGCTGTCAGCAAAACGCTATGCTTGTCAAAGAGTCACAATAAAATTGGAGGAAAAGGGTAAAAAGCGAGGAAATAACATAATTTTTGTCTTTTCCTCTCTCACTTACCGAGATCATCTCTAGTTGAGGAAATGAGAGGTGAGTCCTCCGCTTTGGGAATTTTTCTCTTGTGATTGCACAACAGTCTTGCGTCTGACTCTACACCAGCGACAGCACTAGATGATGATGATGATGATGACGATGTGGAGGAGGAAGATGATGATGTTGATTTCGATGCAGAGGAACCATTTCTTCCTCCTCCATTAGTACTACCACCAGTAACAGAAGCAGCGTGAAGTGAAGCCAAATTTTCCTTTTCATCCTCGGCAGTCATATTTGTCACCTAATGAGGGAGTGAAAGACATTAGGTTATGATAATGAGACTTGTGTCACGAGTATAAAAACATGAACATCTAGATGCGTAGATGACATTTTTACTTCCACCACAGCGTCACGGTAAATGATAATGCTTATATAATTATGCATGCATAAACATCTCTTTTAACTTACATGTTATGTAATGTAATATACGCACAGGCACAATATAAATATTTTACTTTATATACAAAATTGAACATACCTTTGGATCAAAGCTGAAAGCAATCTCCAAACGAAGTGGGCAACTAAGCCCACACTTGCACGTTCCATCCGATCCAATGTAATTTTTGAGCTCATCCAAATTACGTATCTTGGTGTCACTCGGACTGAAACATAAAAAAGAATCATTATTTTATGACGTTTTAGACGTGACGTTGCAATAAAAAATGAAACCCAACTAGTCTACATCTACACTTCACATTTCATCCAGTGCGTAGAAAAGACAACACAGAATTGTCGCGGCGCAAGATGCAGTTATGACCTTTAAAAGTATTGAATTCCTTCTTTCCTTTTATTTTTTAAAGTGTTCATATATCGCCTCTAAAGATTTTCCCCTTTTCTTCATCTTCATCACATAATCATCAAGAAGACATCCATTAATTTGCACAAAAAGGTGAAACCCTTCATTATCAATTTACATCAATGTCATGAAATATCACTTGAAGCCAAAAGAAGAAAAGAATGCTTGAAGAAATAACATTACATCACTTGAAGACACAAACCAGATTCAAATTGTTAGGTTTTTTACTGTTTTGTTTGAGCCATTGAACTTTTTTTCTTGTACACAGACTTATTTCACCCTACCTCCGTCAAAACACTTATTACAATAGCTCATTTTTGTGCAAGAAGTGTGCTTCTTTTATTACCTATTTTACTTCACCACACAGCAGCACAGTAATGATGATGATATGTATGCCATTTAAGTTGATGATGATGACGAGAAGTCGAGTGGTTGTTCTTTTTCAAAATTACAGGTTGCAATACCATTTTACCACATTTCATTACTATTTTACTCTGAAACATACCAAACACCAAACATATAGTCCATTCAAGGCTACACCTTTTCAAGAAAGTAAACCTAATTATGCAAATTTAGCATTTTTCAAGTGAACCAGACTAGATGCTCAAAACACCGCTCCAGAAATCAGGATCTTCTATAAGTACATCGAGAACCATATTTAGAGCCTTGTCTCGTCATAATGAACGAACTGTATGATGATCACCTCACCTCGCTCGCCTCCACTACCATCAACATCATTATACCTGAGCTCAGCACAAAACACCAACATCATCACTCTTTCTTTTAAAAACATTTTTTAGTTTAGCTCTTCAGGTGATAGTGATTACTTTTTGTACAGCCTGCCTTCTTTAATATGTCAGTTCGTCCACCCATACTTATAACAAAAACAACAATATTAGCCTAATCCTATGAAAAAAAAATTGTTTTTACAGAGAAAATATTGGATTTAAGTTTCTCTGTTGAACATTAAGAAAAGAAAATCTGTACATTACTCATCATCATCATCACCATGATCTTTTTCGAGGGTGGTGGTAACGATTATATTCTTCTGCTCATAAAACTTCATAAACCCGGCCTTTTTTGCGCAAGTCGATGTCGTCTTCCAGGAAAATTACCAAAGTGTAATCTTTTCAGTACAATTTTTTTTTATTCAAGTGTAATTTATCTCCTTCGAAGTGTCTGGAGTGTTTTTGACACGGTTCAACAAGCCAACATGTTCATAACCCCATCAATTAACTCAACAAACACGTTAGTTGTGCTTGTCCAGCAAAACAACAAAACATTTCATCTTATTTTTGGCTTTTTCCATTTTCTATTGTTGTTGGCATCTTACCATTTTATGAAATATGCGGTAAAAATGAAAATAATGAGCAAAACATATTCTATAAAAATTTGTTTTAGTATAACTTTTTGATTCACGCTAAAAAGATATCAAAATGATTTGAAACAACTTAGTGTAAATATTTTATTCAAGGCTACACATTTTTTGCATTTCACTTTTCTTTCACCAAAAATAAAAGAAATGTTTTGACACTTGCTACAACGAATCGGGCTCGAAAGACGACCACATAATGCCCACCAGTTGCCAGTACATTATTCATGAAGATATTATAGAATATGCAATAAATACTTACACTTGTCATGCTAAATAAACACACATGCATTCAAATTTTTTGTCTCAGTCAACAACTCCTTTCTTTTTATGATTATCAGTCTTTTTGAAAGTGTCGTAAATCTTTTCAAAGATGAATACTGTTGAACAGATTAAATTGGTGGCTGTATTTATTATTCATAAGTAACAAAACAAGTCGTCTGTTTGTGACAAGATGGTTCATTATTACCATCATCACAGGTGCCTATATCACATTGCGTCGCACATGAGCATCTTGCAATTGTATTTCAGTTTAGTTTGAATTTTATTAAAGGAACAACATATCAAGCAAGTAAAAAAAGAACTTTCGAAGATAAAAAAACGTAAAAAACCAAATGCAGTCGCACTAAATCATAATCATGATGAAAATGACGATCATCAAAATCCAGGTAATATCATCATGCATCACCATTATTACTTCCATTTCAGGACTCACGACGACAATTACGCTTCAATGCTCGTAAACCAAAGATACTCGCTTGATGCTGCTGCAGCGAACCACATTTTTATATTTAGATTGTGTGCATTTTATATCTTTTCATGCATTCTGTATTTTTATGGTTTAAAAAAATGCTCTATTAAGTCAGTCATCCATATTACTTTAACTTGTGCAAGTTTTATTTTCTTTACGAAGAAAAATACTGCTTGCAGCTGTCATTATTATGACTCCATACTCAAGTTCCGTTTGTGACAACACAATATACCTTTAGTACCTTTTTACCTGCTCGGTTGTTTCAAGTGTCTTGTTATTACTATTTGTCTGAGAAAATAACACTCATATATTATTTTACCAGCACTTTTGCTTAGGTATATTTCATGACTCATGAGATCATGTTCATGATGAAGATTAAGCAGGTGGATTAAAATGTAATAGACTTGTTTCTCAGTTCAAGTTACAAATCCTGATTTCCTTTCTACCCATTATTTTCTCTTCCCAGTAATTTAGGTAGGTAGGTAGTAGGTACTAAGGTAAAAAAAATGTGTATTTTGTCTGTATTACCATATTTTCACTGCACCACAAACCTATTTTACGTGAGTATAATATGATCATCTTCGTAGACAATTAACAGCATTGCATTTTGTTTCGTTTTATGTTTTATGTACCTTTCAATTTCGTTGTCAAATTGATGATATGATGCTGGCTAGTAAGTCGATATCAGATCTGTGAAAACAGGGAACACGAGAATGCATGCATAAATATAATAATAAATGATCATTGTTGCAGCAAAAACTGCAACGTTTTTTTGGACTAAAGGCAAACATGAATAACAAAGTGCAAAGTTTAAAAGAAAAAGGAAAATTGTTCACTTGTAAAGAAGAGAAAAATAATCTGCATAATAACAAGTTTTTATGTTCTGTTCAATGCTCATCATCCCTTTTACTTTTTTTAAAAGGTACTCGATTCAGTGCACACACATGTATTATTTTTTTGTGCTGGATAAAAAGTTGTAGTTGAGCATGCTAACTCTCTCTCCGGTTTCAATGAAGATGATGACCACCCACCTGTACTCGGCAGTTTTTTTCTCTTGGTGCAAAAGCCGTTTATTTTCATGCATGTATTATTTTGTTAGAAAAGAATGGAAGAAAGAGAACGCATGTAAAAGC
This sequence comes from Entomobrya nicoleti, assembly GCA_034695465.1. Classification (NCBI taxonomy): domain Eukaryota; kingdom Metazoa; phylum Arthropoda; class Collembola; order Entomobryomorpha; family Entomobryidae; genus Entomobrya; species Entomobrya nicoleti. Next base: position 2,055 of record JAQFZG010003246.1, on the reverse strand, counting down.
TTGACTCTCTGTCTTCATCAACTTGATGATATACAAGTAAGATTTGCGTCTCGTCTAATACACGCTGGAAAATCTTGATAAAAACTTGCTCTGTGTACTTTGTATATATTACATCATGTGTATTAGTTCACAACAACATTATTATTATATATTATCCATTTTATTACGAAGAAATATATGGCACATCAAAATAAAAATGAAATACATTAAGTATGTACATATATTTACAACTATTTGCACAACAATCCAGCATCAATCCATCTAAGAAAAGTTACACGGAACGGAGCATAATAATGATCAAGAGACGTTGATACACACACCACCTTTTTATTTATGGATATTGTATGGCGACTGAAGTGGTTCACCCTTTCCCCCCTTTCTTTCTATCAGATATACACACATGCATCCATATACTCGCTCGAATTAGGCAAAAGTCAAGGTAAGTCAAAATGAATATTATTTTTATTTTATCCCAGACTCGTCATTTTCCCCATCCCAAAGAAAATTATTACCAACACATATCAATCCAAAACAAGCAAAGTATGTATGATAACTTGGCAAAGAAAAATCCTCACAATTACCACCATTCGTCATCATGATCATCACATATCGCATCGGCTTTTTAGCTTATTGTTCTTGAGGTGAAGTGAAACGTAATTTTATTCTTCTCTGTGTACACTCTCCTTTTCACATTATAATAATCGTTTGCACAGCGAGCTCATTTTATTCATCATAAAATAAAAACAAATGCTACACTCTTTTGGCTCGGAGAAAACTGGACGGGCAATGAAAAAAAACTTGAAACGAAATGGACATCTCAGACGATAAAACAATAAGATAGAAAAAATGTGAAATGAAAGAGAATACACTTGTTTGTAAAGTGTATATACACAAACAATACATAATACTTATCATGACTTTTGAACATATTAGCCATTAAGATTTTTCATGTCTACGCTACGCTGCTATATGATGTCTTGCCAAAAGAAAAGAAAAAACTTATATTTCGTATGGAGGATGATGGAATGAAAGAGAGATAAAATAATAATCGTAAAAGTACAAACACATAATTTTATTCAGCATTCATAATATCCCATTCATATTATTATACTGTGTACTTAGAATCAAAATGGAAAAGGTATTTTTCATATTATAAACACGTTATTATCTTGATGAGTTATGCACAAGCCGAGAGTAGACAACCTGGAATGTTGCATGTTATATAAATACCCTAATGGATTTGATATTTAAAAAATATGTAAGGACATTGAATATGATGATCATCATCATGACATATTATTACGTTTGTGCTGCATGGAGTGATTTGCACATTAGGAGATGTGCACGGTAGAAATTATGATTTGAAAGTTTGAAGAATGTCCTACGAATATTTGAATGTAAAGTAATCTCAATCTCAGCAAAACAGCCAGAAGGCTGCTGTTTCATGTATTTCCTCTTGGAGAGAGAAAAAAACCTGCATAATCTCACACATCGATAGGACATCCTTAATATGGATTTGTTCTGTATGAGTTCTAGAACATGATCATCATCAATATCATCATGAGAAGATGCGACGCTGATGGTGATGTGATGATGATTGTAGTATGAGTATGCATTCTTGTTTTCGCTCATGAATCTTGATTAATTCTTTTTTTTTGGCTCCGCTGAAGAGTTTTTCATTATCATAAAAGGAGCAACTCAAAAACCAAATAAAGCCTTGTTCATTGTTATGATGTTGATGAGATTTATAATATTACGGCACAACTATACATATCTGTGCAATCTGTACACACGCAGTCGTCATTGGACTCTTAAATTATTACGAATTTGTTGACAGCTATACATGAAGCGTAAGTGAACGAAACAAAATAGTACATAAATGTCCCATTGTTCTTCATGCCATCTCACATTATAAGTAATTTTGCTCTATTAATCGTGCCATCATCATGATAATAAATATTAAAAGCAGATGAATTGTTTAGGCAGTAATAAATTAGATGGACTATGGTCACTGACGACAATACAATACTGAAACATAGTACGCTTTATGTGTTG
>JAQFZG010003245.1:0-14096 GCA_034695465.1 Entomobrya nicoleti | reverse complement strand
TATGTTCTGTTTTAGTTAATTTAGGACCGCCATTAATTAAAACATGATACAAATCATTTATATTTATTCATAACAATGTGAAGTACAATAAAAACTGAAAAAACTTGGTACTATTGAAGCATTTTTTCTTTCATTTTTGCATCAATCAGAATTCCATTAAATGCCTTCAATCCATATGATCACGTAAGGATATCAACTTTCCAATTATGTATCAAAAGAATAATGCAATGCATCCAATAAAAAAAATCATTTCCATCAAAAACGCTCAAAGTTGTTTCATGTTTGTTCATTTTGTATGCATATATTTATAATATGTATTTATTTTTCACATTTAAATAAATAACAAAAAACAGGTTAACAAAAAATAGGCATTTAAGCTACTATTTTTCCATTTTTTCTTCTTTCTCTTAAAATCTTTTCTTTACAAGAGATATATACACATATAAATTACTAAACTATCATTATATTTTTTATAATATATATATAATATGAAGTTCACATTTAAATACAATTTACGTACACAGTTTATATTATTCATTAATTGATCAAATAAAGCAATATTATTTGTTTGTTTTTACACTAAAGAAAACATTATTGTTTTGATCAAGTGTAGATATTTCACTATACAAGAGACACAGGTAACAGCAGTACTTATTGTATATTTCTTAATATCATACCTAACCTTAATCCTAATCTAATTGTCATCATAAAATTATAATAATATATAACAGCAATGATTTTTTATAATAATTTTCTATTTTGATTCTAATAGAATTCTGTACGGTGACTCTTAATAATGTTACACTGTACAGCATCTCTCAGACAAAGAATCCTTATATTACAGTTGAAATACGAAGTCTACAATGAAATTACCAAAAGGTTTGAAAGTATTATCCTCATTTATTGGTTTGGTCGGTATTTTAATTAGAAAATAAGATGTAAGAGAAAAATACTACTATTTTAAACAGTAAATGAATGATATTATTCGTCGTGGCATGTATTTTCCAAAGGTTGATATTTTTATTTTGACAATGTCTTGGGTTTCCCCTCCTGTCTAATTGAGAAAGTGGAGGAGGAAAAAAATATTTCAGTGAGTTTTTAGGTAAGACCATTCTTTGATACGTTTCTATAATATTTTAATGAGTCTCCATTGAAAATATGTTGTTCTACTATTTAATAATTACTGGAATAACTCTATACTTTTAATAAAAAAGGGAAAGATCTGGTGGTCGACCTAATTTTGAGTTTATTAGTATTAACTATTTAGCTATTATTATTTAAAAAAGGTCTTGGAAAAATGTTATTAGATTTTTTCCTTATAAATTCATGCGTCCAGAAATGAGAAGATAAAATGTTAAGAGTTATTCTTTGCTTACATGTCATTTGGACATTTTTTGATGAAAGTACTCTCACTCTCTAACTATTTCAATGCTATTTACTATACTGTAGTTTCGTCATACTAAGTTTGTAAATTTATTTATATGTTTAGTGCTAGTCGAGAGAAATAAGTTATTCTTGGTTTTCATTTTTTGTCTTTACCTCACTGGGATTATTTTTTTTATTAACTTTCTCCATTCTACCCTTTTCCTTCAGTTTTAATTATATAAATAATATTTCTCTTTAGAATTTGAAAGATGTGCACCACAAAAAGTTAACAAAAGACGGTTGGTTGTCGTAAATATTAAAGATACTTATTTATTTTATACAGACTTGAGTTTGGAAAGAAAGTTTTTCCTTAAATTTTACTTTGACCATGACCAATCCCAGTTTATTTATTTGGTTGGCGAGTTGGCAATGCTAGCTAAAAATGTTTTTGTTGAATGATTGGAAACCTATTTAATACTAGAATACAGAGACACAAGTGACAGTACAATGACCATGCTACCAGGTTTTTTTACTTATTGATTATAAAGCTCACTATATTTATACTTATTTGAGTTGATGATCATAAATCCTATATTCCTAATCCCATCTTAAACTTTTACTCTTTAAACACAAAAAACTAAAATCCCAGGTGTTTCCCCTTTTTCACACGATACAATGATGTTCCTGTCTCCCCGTTTATAATACAGATTAAATTTTCAAAAATTAGCTTTTAAAGTTAAGTATACAAGTAGATGTAGTAGAGTAACATCGTAGGTTTGTGAAACAAAATGAAAGCGCCGAACGAACTGAAAGCATTGTCTTCCTTTCTTGATCTCTGGTACAATCCGACGAAAACATTTTCTGGATCTGAAATACATAAAAAAAGGTATTTTTTGAGTAAAAATATTCGATTTGTTTGAGTTAGAACAACCCTTTTACTTATTATTAGTTAGTTAAATAATCAGATAAGATCAAAACACCATCATGGACAACTAAGCTTCTATCAATTTCCAAAGATCCTCATAATCAACTTGTAACCAACAACAAGTGACTCAAAATTTACCAAGTCTGGCGTTGGTTTCCCACCCACCGACTCAAAGTAAACCGAATCAAGATGGCTGTTTTTATATGAGGACCTCATGGAAAGACTTGTAGCTTGTCATGATTTGCTAAGTTTGTTCAATTAGCAAACCCTCATATTTCGCTTTTTCCATCACTTTTAATATCCATGTTTGGTGAAGTCTTTTAAAATAAACTTTTAAATTAATCTTACCTATGAAATAATTGCAATGAAATTTCCAGAACGATTTTTACTGCTACTCATCTCACTTCGTTAAAATCTGAAAGTAGTAGAAAAAAGTCAGTACATTAGCAACTTGTAATTTGAATGTAAAATGCATAATTGGATACATTTTGAGAAAAGTTTTAAAATAAATACATACCTCATTCATAATTGCATCAAATGGTACACATTTCCAGCGTAGCAATCGCTCAGATTTCCCCGACTTTTCTCCTCCTTCGCATATCTCATCTCTTTGCTTTCTTCTTTTAAACAGTAAGCGTAGAAGGATGAGTACGACCTCATCAGTTACTAACTTACGTCGTACAATTATCACTTTAATTGTTAAACTACAGTTCTGCCATCACACTCGACTACTTAGCCTTTTCTTTAACAAAATGACAGAATCTTAAATATTTAATTGGAACAAATCAAGAAAGAAAATAGATGGGGCACTTTGATCAAAGATGAAACAGAAACTACTACTTCTTCTGTTACAGGGACATCGCTTTCCAGGATCACAGACACCAAGTCAATATATAATTTGCATACTGCAATTCCAGATCCTCTCACAAAAACTAACAAGACCTCTAAAACTTGGCAACTTTTATCATCACTATTTAATTTGTCATAAAAAGCTATAATTTGGTTTCACATTGATTTTCTCCATATAATGTTTAAGCTTATAACTAACTGTTTGCTGGAGAATTTACTTGCATAATATTATTTTGGTGGGACATGACATGATATCATGGGACACATCAATACTCATGTACAAATATTACCACCGCACTATTTCTAGAACGATATATTTTTATTACAAAATTGTACACAGCAAAAGGTTGTCATTTTTTTGGTTGATGTTGATTTAAAATGTGGCAGTAGTACTTCAAGAAAAAGAAAGTTATATATGTTGGCATGAAACACATCTGAGTAGATTCCAGACGGGGAGGATTTTACAAGGTATCAATTCCCACAAGTTTCCTGAGGTCGGCTGCCGCCAGCATCACAACATTACTCTTTGGCTGTCTTGACAAGATTGATACAATCTCGGGATGATCCCTGCTTTTCACTGATGGCACCACCACTGATGGTGCAGGTGATGCTGGAATAGCAGGCCTTCCCAAGTTTAATGGCTGCTCCTCCATATCATTCTCCACCTCTTCTCTGCTATCAACTTGTTCCTCTTCATCGTCATCCTCGAGTGGAAGCTCGTTGGGGTAGAGTGCACTTCGAAGCTGATTATGATGAGATCGGACAAACTGAGATGATGATGAAGGGGAACAAGCTGGGGTGGATGTTCTCCTGGTACCTCTGAGAATGAGGGGTAGTGGTTGCTCCTCTTCTTCTACTTCGTTAACATCGACAGGGACCACTGGAACAGGAAAACGGTTGACTGGAGAGCCACTAAGGATTTCCAAAAGTTTGGAGTGTCTCGAATGGAAATCTGCTGGGCGCCTTGAGGAGGAGCTATTGCTGCTAACAGGCGATGACGGCGGTGGGCTTGCAGTTGTTGTTGAGACCAAAGGAGAAAGTGGAGAATTGTTTTGGTAACGTTTCTCCAACTCATCCTCTTGATGATGAGCCCTCAAGTTGAGAAGCAGGGCTTCTTCTAACTGACTTCTTGAGACCAAAGGACCTCCAGCTGTTGGAGGTGCTGAAAGCAATTGAGGGATGATTTGTCCACTCTGCTGTTGGTTTTGGCTATTAGCATTAACATTCCTTCCATTTTGTGAGGGTCTTGGTGTTGCACCTTGACCGGCAAACTTTGCGTCTGATTCTTTAATTCCCTTACAACTAGTGCGCATATGGGCCAGCAAATTATCACTTCGTTTGAAAGCATGAGAACAGAAGCGGCAGACATATCGCTTGATGTGACTGTGTGTCTTGACATGTCGGTTGAGAAGAGGCAGCTTCTTAAATCGGAGATCGCAAAGGGAGCATTTGTAAGGTCGGTCGTCATTTAAATTGACAATCACGTTGGCTCTTGAGTTTCCACCCATCATCAGTTTGGAGCCCCCGTTAACTGAAACAAGAGCAGGAATGCGTCCTCGCATTTGAGGATGAAGATGATTGAAAGGGGATGCTGAAGAGGTGGGCTCGTAAGGGGCCCTCCCCTTTTGCAAGAGACTTGCCAGAATGTTATTGCGAGGTGGGGAAAATTCCCTTCTCCTTTGTGAATGATTACTTGACTCATCTTCATTATTTTGGCCGTACACTTTCACTTCGCTGTTCTCATTCAGGCCATATTCCAGCCTGCGTCTTTTCACTAGTTGATCTTCTGGCATGGTCAGCAAATCCCTGAGTTTGGCATACGGACCATCGTAGCCACCATCATTATTGTTGATATCGTCATTATTATGAGCCCTTCTTTGAAGTGCAGGAGAACGTTGTGCAGAATGGTTGTTTTGTTGGTTTGGAGTTGTGTTGTTGGTACTACGAAGAATTCTCTCTAGAATTTCCGACCGTCCCCTGCTTGGAGGTGGTGTTGGGGGATCCACACATGTTGTGGATACAGTTGGCGAAGATGGAGCCATTGAGATGGGAACATCACTAGAGTGGATGTTATTACTACTCCGTTTCTGAACCCTGACCCTTCTTCGTACTATGTTTCCAATGGCAGTTTCCAATCTGCATGCCTTTCTCTTAAAACCGGATGTGGTGGATGTTGGAATGTTATCATCTAAGGAGTCATCCCCACCTGAACAACTATTGTCTTCAGGACTACCCATAAGCATGGAGCAAACTGACTCATCTTCTGACATGTAGTCATCTTCGTGACTTTCTCCTGAGGGTGAACTCAGACTGGAGCTGCTGTCCACCAAATGTGGAGAGCTTGATGAGGATCTAGAACTTAAGTCGAAATTTTGGCTATCAATTTCTTCCGAGTCATCTACTTCTTCATCATCTTCCTCATCACCGGAATCCTCTACAGATGAACCCATTCTCCGGTGACATTTTACCAATTGCACACGACTTGTTACTAACACTCCCTCATTTTCCATATTACCAACACTTTTACTATCACTATCATCATTAAAAAGTTCCAACGATGGGAGAAGTTGGAGCTCTTCACTATTTTTCGGCTTGAATGACTTTGGCGCAGTGAGCAGTCCATAAAGAATGGGGAATTCTTCACAAGGTTCCAGCTCAGCAGCAGGAGGTCCTGGGGATGCTGGTGCGGGAGTGGAGGAGCTACGCCTCCTTCCTCCACAGGTAGATTTATGATGATAATGATTATCAACCATCACCTCCAAAGGCTCACTCTTTATCTCAATCATTTTCTTTTCAATTAAAACTTCCATTTTTTTTAAATATTTAATATTTTTTCACAAATCCATTTAAATTCACAACTTTTTTTAAAAAATCACGTTTTTCCTTTCAATTTCCTTCTCACACAAACTAAGTATTATTATTCTCGTATTAAATGTAATTACTGTGTGAGTTGACTTGCACTTTACTTTTATAGCTAATCTGGGACAAGTTTTCTAGACCACCACGCACAACACAGAAAAAAAGAAGATCGCTTTCCTTTTCCCTTCTTTTTTTTCTTCTTCTGGGTCACCTCTCCTTCAACTTGACTTGTCTCCTCAAAACACCAAATCAAAACCAAACCACTGTCGCTCTCTTCTCGTCGTCGTCTCACTTCCTTTGTTCAAACTCAACGTGAACAGCGGCTTTGCTGCCACAGTTGCTGCTTCAAAGCAATATTGTTGCCCTTAATACTTGTACTTGCACAAGTATCCCTGCTAGTCTTCCTTTGTTGCAGATAAAAATTGTTATAAAGATAAGTCTCAGTACACTTTTCTTCGTTGCTGCTGCTATTTTTACTATTAATATTCTCGTCTTGCATTGTTATCGGTATTGCACCAAAAACAGTACACAAATATATAATCCACTTTTTCTTTTTTCACATCAACTCAAGTTACACATAGCCACACAGCCACTTGTTGATGATAAATCCGTTTTTTTCTACTTTGTTTGCACCGTACTCATCTTCTTTTAGTACAACTGTATATATTTCACTATATTTTTACACCACAAAGTTAACACCTTTTCTTGTCGTTGTCATTTCCTCTTTTCAATACTTTTTTTAATGACATCCGTTTTCTTTTTCTTTCATTTTTTTTATTTCAAAAAAATGTAATCTAGTTCACTGTTAATTTTAACTTGAAACCTTATTTAAAGATTGCGTTTTTTTGTTCACTTTCAATGGTATTTCCCACAAGTTATCTTTTTTAATTCCACTTCTTGTTAAAGTTGAATATCAAATTGCTATGATAAGCACACACACAGAAACGGCACAGACATGAAATGTACGTGTTCACACGATCACTGCTGAACAGTCAGTGCCACAACCACCACACGTTGCTCGCTGGCTTGGCTGCTTCCATCCATCCAATTCACCAAAAAAAAAGAAACGCTGCTTAGCTTTTTGCAACGCTGCTCTGCTATGTTTCGCGTTGGTTTTGTGTGAGTTGAGTTGTTTAGCTTCCTTGTCTTTGTCAAAGGTCACTGGTAAGGTCAACCTGCTATTTTTTGCTCCTGTCTGCTGCTCTGCAACGTTGTTTGGAGTGGTGAGCTCTATTATAAACAGGGAAGATAAAATTATATAAAATGTATCTATATTTATTTGAGCATTTATTTACTACGTATTGTGTATGCCCATTCATTTAAATGTTCCACTTCTTATTCTAACTACTTATTATTATGCATATGAGAAAATAATTTTACTTAATAAAAAAAACGTCAGAGATCTTTTATAAAACTAACCTACAACAAGTTACTATGTAGTATACACACAAAATATGCCATTCTTTCCATTAAAGCCATTGATGGTTTGGTAGACACCACCGTCAGTATGATTATGATATTGATGCTCAGTGTTTTGCCAGTGCCATGGTCTTGATCATTAACTTTTATACACAAACTAACTAAACTACTTCCCATTTCATTTCATCATCAAGCAAAGCAACAACTTATCACGGCGAAAAAAAGGGTGCACAAGGTTTTCCGTCTTTTTTTCTATCTCTTTTCCTTCCTTCCACCAAACCAAGTATGTTCATGAAATATAAAAAAAATTGATGATGATGCCATCTTCTATAATTCCAATATATCCAAAAATACCTCAATAATATTTATAATGTGACCTGTGTGAATATCAGGAATTCTAATTGTTCTATAATTATAGTCACAAAAAAAATTTAATTGCTCTTTACAAATGAATAATATACTTAATGACAAAAAAATGAACAATAAGAAATAATTTTTATGGAATATTATTTTTGAAAACAATGCAATGCAATTCATATGCCACCGCCACCACGTATCACCATTTTTCTTGTTATTCCGGTTTTTTCGAAACATATTTCAATGCCACCAACTAAACTGACAAACTTGTCATTTTTTAAGTGTAAAACGTGCATATGGAATAAAAAAATGTGGTTTCCTGTTGATTTTGACCTGCCGTAGTATCAAATATTTTTGTACAAGGCCATATAATATTAAGCTATTGGCTATATACTCACAAGTTTTCAAATTTTTGAAAACCTTTAACACACAAAAAACATGCATAAACCTTTTTTTGTTTAAACTTTGTAAAAACTCACCAAACAAGGTATTATGTTGAAAAAAAGACGAAATTAGATTGAGTTCAATTTCCAATATAGGTATATGTAAAATCCTTTTGGGCGTACGTGTGAAAACACAAATAACACAGATGAACGACACTTTTGTAATATCAGTTCAATTCACAGCTTTGTTATATCAATATGATAATTAAGCACTTGTGTTCCTTATGGTTGTTCTTGATGAATTATTATAATGATTAGTAGTTTTGTTCCTATGATTTTTTTTCTCTCTCTCCGCTTCCTCTTCTGTGCACAAAGTCAAAGTCCTTGAGACATAGAATAAAAATGAGAATTTATTTTTGTGCACTGCACGACTACAGGCAAAAGCACATGTACAAATGTGACAAGCGTTATGTATAGCGATATACGCTGCTGCACGGAGCTGATGTTTCAACGGCAGCAGCCAAAACGAAACTGACGATGATCAGCCTCAGTATAAGCTGTACTTACACAAAGAGGAATAGCTCAATAGCATGGCAATGGTTAAAACTGGCTTTACTTCCATCAAAAAAAATGCAATGCAAGCCAGAAAAATAAAACCAAGCTTCAAATACAAAAATGCCTTTTACCAGCTTGCGTTCTTAATACTTTGCTCTGTTCTTCACAAAACCAAGTTAATTCCTTATAACCATAAAGATGACTACTCAAAACCAAGTTAGAAAAGAAGCAAGAGAGTTTGAGTTCAGTCAGAGTCCCAAAAGCCACAACCGGCTTGTAGCCTTCATTCTTCTACTATACTTTGCCGAGGGAGCTCTACAATATTTCAGTCCTCACTAAAGCAGTTAAAGTCTAAACTCTGTCGTGCATTTGAGAATAACAATCATGATCATCATCATCGTCATTGACGAAAGTCAACGGTTTCATTCATACGCATTTACTTTGTGTACGTACATTCATATGTCTGTATCCCTAAATGCCTCTACAACACTTCATTAGAATAAGCATATGCATTGAATTGTCAGAAAAAAGGGTTAAATTGCATTGCATCGCATTGTTGCTGCACTCTATACTACGTTGCATTGCATACTCTCACATTGTTGCAAGAAGAATGACAGCTACGACACGACATGCTCTGATCTACAAAGCTTGCAATATATCCCATACCATCCATGCCACGCCACTCAAGTCAAGACTAGGACAGATAAGGAAACCAAAAGTTGATGTTGATACATACCTAATTGTCTGACAATGCAATATTGCATTGCATTTTTTCATTGCAAATAAAAATAACAATGCAGAGGCACACGCAAACATATTGTTCACATCCCATATATAATCATCATAAACGAGAGACAACAATATAACAAACAATGCAAAGAAGCAGCTCACTTTTTTTTGTACAACAGTGCAAAACACAAAACCTACAAACCTACAATTCCTGTTTAGCTCATCATCATGAACCAAAAAAGTAAAACTTGCATTTTCTCTCACTCAGTTTCATTTTCAATTGAGCATAATCATAATTTTTTTTGCTAGCGGCTCTACTATATACAATACAATGCTATTTTAAAGAAGATGCATCCTATCAATGAATTGAAAAGTGATACACAGATCTTCTGCAGTGCTAGAAAAGCAAACAAACTAGACAGAGAAGTCAAGTCACCACAGATTTGTTTTTGTTTGGGAGGAAGAAGAAGAATTGCGACTGTTGCTGTTTGTTGTGTGTTGATGCGATCCGATGCAGTTCTCTCTCTAATTGCTTTACATGCCCATATTGCACTTTGCTCGCTCTCGTTTACTTCACGACTCTCTACAAACCATCATAACTCACCACACCATACCACGATGGCCTAATTGTATTAAAACGCCCAATGATGATCATAATAATGATGTTGTGTGATGGGATACTTACAGCTTATTATTAATGCTGGTAGCTTGTCTGGTTTGTTTTAGAATGCACATTTTATGTGCATATCTCTGCCTCTGTGCCTATTTACTTTACATACCAAACTATTGTAAACACTGGCCTAGCACAACTTTTACAGTAAAACTCATCAAACCAAATATAACAATTGAGTTGTTTGGTAGGTTGTGTTGTGTTGCATTGCAAAGCTTTTAGTGTGTGTAGGCTCATCAAGCTGTAAACCAGGCCAAGTGAAATCTTACAAACTATTTCTTCATATGAGGATGTGTTATCATTTGCACACTGAGTGATAATGATGATCATGAAATGAAAAGTGAATCTGGTTAGTAAAGCTGGCAACAGGCCGGATCGCATCTAATACAACTATAATCACAGTCTTAAATACTTAATATACATACACATTAATCGTTTTTTTGTAATAACCATCTTCTTCAAAATGAATTAAGAAGGAAACAGGTAATAATTTTACTCTTTTGTATGAATATTAAAAAGCACTTTTACTTTAGCTCCAATTTTTTTTTGTCTTGCCGGTTATTAGAAAGATTAAAATTGAGTTCTACAAACCTCGAAATGAAATGATGAATTAAAGAGAGAAACCAATTATTACACTTTTACAATTTTTTTTTTGAAATCTCGACCAGCCCCGTCTCGCCTACACCCTCAAGCTGAGTTTCAGAACACTTTTTTTGTCTCTATTAAAAATGATAATGATGATTGAATTGGAGTATGCTATGAAGTTATAAAAGTAACAGTAATAAAATGAAATGGAAATTAAGCAATCGACGAAAAAAAAGATAAGACGAGAGTCGATTTGAGAGAGAGAAGAAAAATAGTTCATCATCATCATCGTCGTCGTCATCCTCCTCCCTCGTCAAGTTACATTTCAATAAATTGTAAATATGATAAACTTTGTTGGTGGTTGTGATGTGATGATGATGAGCGTGTCGAAAAAGGGAGCAAGTGCAATGAAAGTGAAGTTGATTGTGTGTCTGTTCTGTTTATATGTTGTGTTGACTAACTCTCTGCTTAGTAAACTGGTAATAAGAGTAACAATGGCAGATTTAGGTAACAAGTTCTCTCTCGCTCGCTCTTGCTCCTCCACTTCTTCTCTTCCGCATGACATGACCTAATAACATCAAATCACCAAAAATGTACACATTACAAAAGCACACACATATATTACTCCAACCCAACATACATTGCATTATTGTTTCTCTCTCAAAATATATCGCATTGCATTTTTCGTGTCTGTTTTTATTTTCGTATTGTGTGCCTAAGTAAATAAAGGCACTACATTGTTCACATAGCCGCGTTTCTGCTCTAAACTGCTTTATTGCCACACATACCAAAACACGACCTCTGCAACCCCAGCATGCAATATAACAGCATATTAAAGTGCGATAGTGATGACGATGAGATTTGATGATAAATTATAAATATAATATTGGCTATGCATACTTTGTGTTTTGGATGGTGGTGGCAGAATGATGAGTATTTTTATTGTAACCTTTTCAGAGCCAAACAGAGTTGCATTGCATTGAGATTGCAGCAAGCACTAAGCAGCATCAAATGTAATTCAAGTACCGTAATAATAAATTCGTCGTGACTAGTATGATATCTGACGTGACACACATGACATACAAGCACATATTTTTTTTTCCTTGTTTACTCATTCATTCGACGATGAACTTACAACAGCTATTATTATCATCATTAGCACTTGACTATATAAAAAATGTAGCAAATTGCACAAGCGTACACACTAAATGCACACAGTTTAATTTGAAATACTATTATATATTTTTTGGGAACAGAACGAACTGCCTTTGACTTTTTATTTTAACCCGTATATATAATTTTTTAACATGATCTAATTTCATAAATGTCAAAAATATGGCGAAACACTTAAAAAATTAGGTGTACCCAGTACACTTGACTTGTAATTCTTACATAATGTATTTATGCAGTAAGCCTTTTATGAAATAGAAAATTCTATTTATTTTACGGATTTGAATAAAAAGTGACATGAATGTACAAAAAGCATCCTCGAAAGTCAGTTACATATTTTTTTATCATTCTCATTTCCATTAGAAGCAAAATGGGAAAACAAAAGGCGACCGACTTTTTAAAGATGATGAACAATAATCCTCTATAATCCATAAGGAGTCGAAATCAGGACACAGAGCACTCATAAAATATAATGCTATATATGTTTCGCTCCAGCAGAAAAAAAAAGTGGGAAGGAGAACAGAGACTAAAATGGAATAAGGACTTGAATAAATAAAGAATACACATTTATCTGTTTATTCCTCTTTTTGCATTGCACCACGTTCCATTTTCCATTGTCAACTTGCTTTGGCGGCGGTGCTGGTGGTGGAACACGGAATAATATCTAGTCTAGTGAGAAGGGAGAGAGAAGTAGGAAGTAAGCCTATTAAAAGATGGTTCCTTACTTCATTCCTTCGTTTGCTCTACTATTACATATTATTTTTCCTGTTATCTTTTTGTACGTACTTTTGGCTAGATTTGGAGATAGCTGTTTCTTCTCTCTGCTCTCCTGATGTTGATGACGATGACACATGAATATAAAGTCGAACAATAACCTTCCCACCTACATACCTATTTTTCTGGTAGTATGAAAACGAAAATGCGGACACGGACAGAGAGCAAGCAGCAGAAAAGGAAAAGAGAAAAGGAAAAGTGAAGGAAGAAGCTCTGCTGCCGCTGAAGAAAAAGGAGCATCATCATCATCATGATCATCATCACGAAAAATATGTGGATCATTCATTCCAAAAAGGAGCATGGAACACAAACATACAAGACAAGGCTATAGTATAGTATATATATTTTGTATTGAAAAGCGTGTTCCAAAAACAGTCAAGTTGTTGCTCCTTCTCTCTCTCTCTGCTCTTGCTTTTATGTACATACCACATACCTACATATTTGTAGTATGCTTCCACAGAAAAAAGAAAAATGCATACGAACATTTTTCCCTCTTGTTACATTACGCTTTTTCTGTATACAGTGTATACTAGGTTGTATGGTAGTGGTAGTGATGATGATGATGAGATCGGCCTAGCCTCAGCCTCGCAGCCTACTTATAAACTTGGAAATAGTAGAGGAGCAAAAGAGAAGACAAACGGAGTTGACACACAAACCTCTCTATCGGGCATTGCCCGACTAGTGTCCTCAAAAACATTACTGCTATACATTCATAAATATAAAAGCCCACATACTCACATTTGTATATTTTCTCCTTAAAACCCTGTCTATCTATATAGGTTATTGCAATGCAATGTGCTTTTATATTATATAAAAATTATACTCTTCTCCACTTCTGGACATTATAGTAAAATAAAAACATACATACATATATAGTACGTCAGCATAATAAAAACAAGCTTGAAATTTCTTTTTGATACACCAACCAGTCGAGTCAGGCTGAAATAAGTAAGTAAGCCTTGTCATGTCATAGTTATATTATTATGTTCCATACACAAGCACACGTGAGCTTTGTAATAGTAGCTCTCCAAACTACTAAAAATCGCAAGTGTTACGCTGACTTTACTACTGCTTTGGTGTTCTTGGTGGTGGTGGTGTTGGTGGAAGTGGAATAAATGTAGTTCAAATCATCAGACTATATACATGCTTGTTATATGTATGGAGTCCAGAGAGAAATATAGGCAGTGAGCTCATACTGAGAGGAGGCAAGGCAGAACCACAGAGTTCTTTGCACTTTCGTCCTGGCTGCCTTGACACACTATGATACTCTGCCACCACCACTACACGTTCTGCTTCTAAAAAACTCTATATACCACCACCACCACCACCATACCGGAGACCTAAGCTTGAGTATTAGACATACTTGTATGATGATGAATATGATGATGTACGTAAACGTAGCACACAGGTTTTCATGCTTTCTTTCTTTCTGGTCCGGCATATTTTTTTTCAAAAC
>JAQFZG010003244.1:0-14099 GCA_034695465.1 Entomobrya nicoleti | reverse complement strand
TTTGTAAAGTAGTGCAAAGGAAGCTCTAATTGAGTCGATCGTTCTAGTTTTATGGATACTGATAGATGTACTAAATGGCTTGAAGTAAGCACGAACATAATGTTTGGAATATATATATTATTCCTTATATCTCTTTTTGTTGAACAATCGAACTAAGTGTTTTTAATTATATCGAAACTAAGAGCTTGGTTTAACCGTCAAGAGGAACCAGTTAAAAAACCATGTGAAGCAGCTATGTTAAAAACTAATATTCGACGGATTTTTGGTGTCAACAAGCTTTATCCACATAATCAGGATTAATTAAGCATTTCGATATGAAATTATATAAGTTAAGGGTAGGCATTAATATTCTATATCAGTAATGGAATTTTTGGTAAAAAAAACTCAATCCTAATGTTGGAACTTTGTATGTTCAATGTTAGCTAAATAATTAACCCAAATTCAGTAGTTGGCTTGCATAAGTGCAGAAATATTATTCAAAGTTTGTCATTCTTGACATATTGTAGGAATCGGACAATTTAAAACAAAAGTTCGCAAATCCATTTCGGTAATTCAAAGTAAAAGTAACAAAATTTAGGCGTTTCCCATAATTATGCGAAACACAAAATTTAAACTTTGCTTGTCTACGATAGACTTTAGCTTTGCTCACTTAAGTTCTTGTGCAAAAATATAGTATAGAGTACCCAAACAACGCCAAAATAATTTAAGCATGCCATAACTCCGAAGCAAGAAAGGCTTGAAATATTCAGATTCTTATGCTCGCTTACTTACAAACTGTGCTAACGAATATGCACAGTATTTTTTGCGAAAATACTATGCTAAATATATTATGTCATTTAAATATTTCATTTGCCTTCAGTCGTCACTTAAAACATTTTCTAGTTCCAGTCAATATTTAGTGTTATTGGAACAACCTTTTGCGTCACTAGTTATCAAGTTAAAAAATGTTTTTGTGTGAAACCACTTGTCCCACATTATGGTGAAATTAAATGATGAAAAATGAGGTCTAATGGAGCACAAGTATTGAAGCTTTCGATAGATGTTCGTTAAATTATACATTAATATTCTTTATCGGCAGTGGAATTATTTTGACAAAAATAAGTGGTATCATTTTAACTCTGTATAGTAGCTAAACAGTCATTCGGATATTGTTGGCTTACAATTGTGAAAAACTTTTGTTTGGGATTTGAGAAATTTTGTATGTAAATCACAATTTTATTTTCTGAACGAACGTTTTCTCTAAGAAATTGTAACACATTTAAGTGTAATTGTATTTTAATCGATTGTATTTACAATTTAATGAAAAATATACTTCACACAATCGTTTTTGTGTTGAAAACGTCGAAAGTCTGCTTCAAGTTTTATTGATAAATGTTCCTTGATTTCTAATATATCAGCCAAAATGGTCACTTGTAAAATGAACTGGAAAATACCAACATTTAAATATTTGTATTCTTTAGAGTTTAGAATTTGTGACAAAATAGGCTTTTGCACATTTCCGTTTCAAATCATAGAAAGTAAGAATGACACAATTCATATGGTTACAAAGGCTAATTTTAGATCGTCGCTGAAATGGGTCTTGTTGCTAGAAATTGTGATTTATTTAACAAAAGGATCGTTTATTCTAAAAACCTTTGTAGTTGACGGTATGAAAATGGATGGAAATCAAATCATCAGAATAACCGTCTGGTTACTTAATTTCTCTGTAGGGATTTTCGTATATATGTTCCCACTTCACAAAAGTGACGAGCTAACTACGAACGTAAACAGTTTATTCAACGTCGAGTGTGTTAGATCGTCTCAAAAAGTCAAAGTTCTGATGTTCTATAGCATGTTGATTGCAAATGTTACGCCAGTTTTGTACGCCGTAGCTGCGTTTTTTTCAAATATCGACCTAATAACTTCATATATAGAAACAAACGTAGAAAACTTGTCCGTTTCTTGTCAACTGCTTTTGATCAGTTTCAAGGTTCTTGATGTTTGGAACTACGGGTATTTTTGTCGGTTTGGAATATTTGTGATACGCGAGATAATGTTTGCAAGTTATCTCGCAACAATGTTTTTGATACAGATGATGAACAAAAATCAGTCAACTAATAGTGGACCATTCAAAGCATATTCCAATTTCAAAGTTAATGTTTTGGAATACAGACATGTTATAATTTATACACAGATGGTCAACAGTTGCTTTCGAAGCAGCATTGCTCTACCGTTTAAAGTTATATCAATTATAGTCTGCGTTATGTTTGGAACTGTAGTGTTCAATAAAAAATTACGATTTTCTACAAATATGGGCACACTTTTGTTTGCAGTTTACGGATTAGTATCCAATTATGTACTCTTTGTAGTGGGGTATTCTGTTCCAGGTAAAGTGAATGCGGTAAGTAAAAGAATAATAGATGGTTGGACCAAAATGATAGCGGAAAGAAGTAAAACCGATGTTCACTCTACGAAATTCCTGCGCGAATTTATACGCGATGTCAAACCAATTAGAGATATTAGATTTTACTTTGGAAGCATAAATTATTACGAGCAAAATACGTGCGTCAACATTTTAAAATTTACGACAGAATCCATAGTAAATTTAGTACTACTGTTGTAAACTGACTTCCGAATTAGAAGTGTAAATACTTGGTTGGATAACCGAGTGCGAGAAAGCCTTAATTCATGAATGTTTTAAATGAAGTCGTGTCAATTATGGAATTTTAGTGTATTAAATTAAACAAACATTTATCGTTGATTGATACCTTACAGTTTAAAGCATTCTCAACTAACTATAGTTAGTATACGTACTTGCAAAATTATTTAACTGTATGTCAAAGATTTAATAAAGGCCATACTTAATGATCGCTCCACAATATTTTGTCAAATTTAAATTTAAAATGTTAAAATATTTAACACTAAAATTCAAATTTATTAATAAAATCCGCTTTTTTATTGTGCAATATAAAAAACTACTTCGTGTCATAAGCTGGTACATTTCCCAGGAGGAAAAGTGTATACATTACAATTTGAACTTTTCCGTCAATAATGAGTATTTAGTAGGTGGCAAAAGAACATGGATATATTATTAGCTTATGACACTAAGCACATGATAATTTTTTACGGTGATGGTGGAACTTCGCAATTTCAATTTAGTTGAAAAATATTTGCAACCAGAAAATTTAAGCCACACATTTATTAAAGAAGATTGCGCAGAAATGTTTTTTTGTGAACTGGATTGCAAGAGGCCTCTGAAAAAAAGACTAGCCGCTGACCAGTCTAAACAAAATAAATAAATATAAATATGGTGATTGCGCATGGATATTTTGTATAATAAATCTTACCATACTACTTATTTCTAAACACTAACTAGGAGCACTTTTTCAATTGAGGAGCACACTCTAAAATGGCATTGCAAAATATTCATGTCAAGTAGATTGAAGCAGAGAAATTTCCTTTTACCTTCGCCATTGAGCTGTTTCCCTGCGGTTGATAGGTTACAAGGCAAGATTAGTTGGGTCGTTTTTCAGATAGTGTGCAATTTACTCGATTTATTAGTTAACTATTAGGTATTAAAATATTTTTGGCCTGGTAATTAAGTCATTAAATACTATCGTTATAAGACATTTGCAAACTGTAAGGGTTCTATGTGACTGCCTATTTTCAATCATCCACTTTCAAATTACTTTACATATCGTATTTAAATGTTTAAAATATTGTTTACAGCTGAGGAAAAATAATAGAGATTACGGTTGCTTTTATACGTTATACGTGCCACGACTAGAGGTTGCAGTTTGAGGCTTCATGAATCATTCTTATGAGCAACGTTAACTCGAGAAATTATTGAAGCCTCTCATCAAGATATTAAAGCAATGTCTTATGTAAATACTTGGGCTTCGAAATGTCAAAATCATAGACAACCATGGGTTAATATTATATCTTGGTGGGGGTGGTACAATATTGGGTCCATTTTCTCGGAAACTGTGCTACTTAGAAAGAAACAAAAAGTGTATAAAAATCAGCACATCAAATACTATCTATTGGTATACCGCGTTTTCTATAACACCCAATGTAGTCCATTCAACGGGTCAAAATCTACGATTGACTCAATAGCCTCACACTTTTATTAAAACCAAAGGGTCACGTTGGTGAATCATTTTTTGAGGTAGCTCATGAAGCACTCGTTTGATAAGCAACTTCTAGTCAGGGCCCAAGTTGAAGTTTCTCCAATTTTTGACGTTTTGGTATATAAATTGAAAACCAAAGTTGTTATTCGTGAATCTTGACAATTTATTGACAACTTGTTAGCTCTTTTGTAGGACAATGCATGCAAACAACAGTAGTAAGAAAAATAGGGATAATTATTGCTGTGTATCAGGAGAATTAAATAGGATGATTTCCTGTGTTAAGGTGTGTTTGTGTGGGTGAGATAGGAAGGGAATGATGATGATGATTGTGACGTTTGGATAATGATGATGACGATGATGATGGGGAGTGGTGGTAAGAGATCGAGAGATGAAAGTTTCTTTGTTATTGACAAGTCTTTTCAAGCAATGCGTTATTTGCTGTTGCATGGTTGACTGACGACAGGTTGTAGCGTACTTTTTCTTAAAGCGAGTGATGCTTTATTCTTTTTTCTATTGTACTTGTCTCAGGAGAACCACGACCAATTGCACCCACAGCATTGTTCCCAGCAGAACCAAACCAACTTGGCAGGCTAAGGGCCCGTATCTCTCGCCCGATTTTTCGAGTCTCCTCCTGATCCTCACGGAGAGACTCCGCCGAGGTGGGCAATCTAGCCCTGTCTGGTGGGGCTGCCTCAGGTACACTCCGAAACCCCTGAGAGGTACTGGGGCATTATCAGTACTTTGTGGGTTGGGGTTGGTAAGGCGGGGCGCTACTGTCCAACGGTCTTTCACGTTGGGTGAACGGCTGACTTCAGGGTAGCGGGATTGATTCCTACTATCCTTAATCCACCTCCAACCAAACACCACGTAGCGAACAGCAATAGCGGAATGCACCAAAACCCAAATCCCAAGAATCCAACCCAAAAGCTGTGTCAGTGTCACTTGTCCATCTATACAAAGTAAAAAAACTATTTTCAACTATAAAAATAATTGTATTTACGTTTTATAATTGTTTGTTTACTAATTAGCTCAATGTCAAGAGGATTTGGTGTTGTGGTACGGATGGGGCATCGTTCAGTAGCCTTAAATATAAAAATAATTATAAATTAAAATTATGCTTGATAAATTATATATTTTATTTCAATTAATTGATTTACCAAGGGAGAGACAATTTTTAATGGTCTTCCACTCAATTGTTGCAATATTATTCAATTGTGTGCAGGCAGATTGATCCCTCCTTCAATCCAATGACAGTTGGCCAAAACACATTCAAGGCACGACTAAATAGAATTGCACTATGAAAAATAAAATTTGAATTTTACACACGAAAACGTATACATTTTATGATAAATTTGTTAATTCGCTTACCAAAAACTGATGAATCATGATCAAAGTTGATTACTGACTGATTTTTAAGCACCAAAAATAAACTTATTTTTTTTTGCAATTTTCAAATTTGTATACTAGTCACAAAACACCAACAAACTACAAAATACTTTTACTTTTCAAAAAGTAGCAAAACACTATTCGTTTTTCTATCAATATCAGCAACGATGGCTCATCACTTTTTAGTCAAAAACTTGCAAAGCAGTACAACGATAACGATGATCGGGGTTTGCTTAAGGTTCTCATTCTCTAGCAACAAATAATTAATTTGCACCTGTACCATCACATAGCTATCTTAGAAAAATCTCAAAAATTCGTGGCTTATCACTTTTTTGCAATAAGGTTGCACACTAATACAACGATAACGATGACCGGGTTTTACCTTAGGTTCTTTTACTCGTGCAACAAATAATAATTTGCAAATTAAATCTTTTTTAATAGGCAAAATATACTATTCACAAAACACCAGCAACAGCAGCCAACGCATTAATTTCCCTTTTAAACAGCTACAAGAACACTGTATTCGTTAATTTTATTTACATTGGGTGATGTACTAAGCACATTTAAAAAATGAGTGTGAATTGTGTCAAAATAGCATTTCTGTCGAAAAAAAAATTGTCAAAAAAAGTTTGAAAGAAAATCAATTTTAAACATGTACACAACTCTTGCATTATTATTCATTTGTTCACAACATTAATTACAATTCAACACTGCATATTCAACTTTAACACCAAAGATCCAAATTATATGTACAATTTCTAAATGGCGTAATCAAATCTTCCCAAGTAATAAGATATATATTTTTTTAATAAAACTATATGTCAATCTGCTTCGGAATGAGATGCCAGAGTTCATGCTGCGGTATGAAATACCAGCAGACCCACATAAAAAAGAAGAAAAACGACACATTCCACACGATTTCTGCTTTCGTTGCTAGCATCACTCATACAAGCACTGCTAGCAACTAAAGCTGAAGTCGTGTGGGGTGTGTCTTTCTTCTTCTTTTTTATGTGGGTCTGCTGGTATTGCAAACCACAAAATGAACTCAGTTTTCTCATTCCGAAGCATAATAAAATGTAATAAGGTTCCGGGTATCCAACAACATAAGTTTAAATAATGAGAAGAAATATTAATTACATTAAATTGATTAAATTAAATCATTCAATTTTTTTTCCTGTTATAACAATATCAAGGAAGGTAATAATAACATTCGTGTCAAGGTAACATCTAATAAAATATTGAAATCGAATATAGAATAAAATATAAATGCATACAAATTGGGTTTAACGATTAGTCAAGTATTTTATCTCCACCCCGTATTTGCTGGCTTTGATGTTTGTCAATGGTTATCTACATCAGAAACAAAGTACATTGTGTTATTGATGGTTTTTAAACGTTCAAAAACTAATTTATTTAGCCTTTCACCCCTGAATATTGTTTTTTCAAACTTACCATTCTCTTTCCTCTGCCTCTTGGGTGGGTTCATTTGGCTGACCGGAGATGAGTCTTCTTCGCAGGCTCCCTTGAGTCCCACACTTCTCGAGCTTTCGCTGCTAGTGGTCGGAAGCTGCTCACCAGTAGATTGGGTATTGCTTGAGTCGCTATTTTCTGCAATCATTTCGCCGCCCACCAGAATTGGAATGTTTAGTGGTGTTCCATTCGCACCAGTTGGTTGAAAGACATAATTACTGCTGAGCTTTCACTGACGGCAGATGAAAATTTAAAGGTGTTTATTTTAATTCAGTGTTTTGATTCATTGCATATGTTTATGGTATGTTTTCTAATGGTATTTTTATGGTCGGCTTTCACTCCAGGTTGTTCCACAATGCGCAACAAGTAATCCGAGACCACGAAAACGAAGGTATCCTGAGTCGAACTGTTTAAGACAGGAATTTCAAGAGATTTTGGCACATGCGTTGCGAATTAATAGAGGACCACTGAACTTCATAGGTAGAATCAATCAACAGTCTGATATCAATGAAAAACCTTAAAAAAGCAACGTGTCTATTGTTGTATATTATTTTTCTAGAACTTTGATGATGGAAAAAACAAGACTATATTGAAAAATTATACCTGTAAATCACGCAGGGTCCATCAAATGATCAAAATTCGCAGAAATTTTCTCTAGCTATGGGAATGGTACAGTTAGCTGCAATACATAAACTTCCAGCGAAAGTGACCAAGGAAGATCTATTGAACTCAATAATCTAAATGAGCCCTCAAAAATAATACGTCCTGAAATACTTTACTGCATAAAAACAGTGAAATTATTTGTAGTTAAAATCATATTGTACACAGAGATTCATAGAATGAGAACATCATAGAATGAGTTTCATTTCCGTGTAATTCATCATAAACGTTGATCATCATGTTATAATTTTGTAATAATATTTGGCTAGAAATTGATTAACGTGACATTCAATAACTAATTTACCAGATATATGTAAAACATTGTACTTCAAACATATATATATATACATATTTGAAGCTTTACCACTTATTAGCTTAATGTGTTTTGAAATTTTGGGTTTATCATGCTAAAATACAAACATGTGATTTGATTGATAACTTTTACAGTTGACCATCTATTCGTGTGCAAATTTGCATGCATGATTTACAAGTAACCCTATTCTTTAGCATGATTTAGAAAGAGTTTCCATTTCATTTTGTAATAGTGCTATATTTATGATATTTTCATGGTAAAAACGCCTCCTACTATGATTACTTTTGATGAGAACACATTACATTTTCTCACATAAAAAGTCCATCAACCTGGAAAATTACACTGACCGTGTTCTAAACAAATGTAAAAAGATGCCTCGCAGGGGTTGAGTGTCAATATTTACGACATTGGAATTGAAATAGGGTAGGGCAACCTTTTTACGCCTCTGGTATATGTCATGTACCACTAACATAAACCTGCAATCGTTTACAATTATAGAAAAACTTTTTTCTACACAAAACTTTCCGAATTTTTAAGGATTTTATTATATGTGTGCTCAAGCAATTCTCATGTGCTGGGCTCCGTCTTAACCTTTTTGTTGCTCCTTTTCCCTTTTTTTGAGAGAAAAACAATCCAAAGGATTTCAATTATGGTGTAGGCAATGTTTGATAATATTACGTCTTTATATAGGATCATGTTGATATTTGATATTGCTACACGATCAGTTTAGATTGGGATGTAGTGGAGGACTGTGTTCATATTTGTATTCAATAATGGATAGTGATTCATGAAAATTATTCAAAACTCCAATCACGATGTTTGGTTGGTAGCTGCGTAAGTATTATGCATAAAAATTATTAGCAACTCATTTAATGCAATAACCATATCACGTGCGGATTTTGTTTTTGTGGGAACCATCGCGGCATATTTAGTAAATACATCAATCCCAGCTAAAGCGAAAACGGTATTTTTGTTTTTTTTATTAAACCTTGACAGATCTATCAAATCAACTTGCAAAATTCCAGGATTTTTTACAATAACTGGTCTTCGTTTAAGTTTTGTCCTTTCAGGTTTATGTAACGTGTAAGTGTCAATTTTATGAAGACTTTTTTCTATAGCCCGAAGGTCTTTAATTTTTCACGCTTTAGCGAACCTTCAATCCCAGTAAATGCACCTATTGTCGAGGGTGGGATATATGCTCGTTGCACATATCAGTCATTTACGTTAATCCTTTTTTCATTTCGTTTAGCTTTTTTGATGTCTGTGATTGCCTTTAGGGATAACAGATCCCTGGGGATTTTAATTCCTTTTCCTTAATTTTTCTGGGATGGGCAAGTAGGATCCAGCGCAGGTCAGTTCGGTACCTGGAAACGAAACCAAAATTCGTAGTACTTGAATAAGTGTATACCCTGACTGTTCATTGTTGAAAAAAAATCAGGGTTTGAATAATGTAATTTAACGAAAATTCTAAAATAGATAGAATAAAGTAATAAGGAAAAAAGGGCAATTGAAAAATCTCTCAACAACGTTTGATGTTTTGTTTTCTTTAAAACGTAAAAAAGCCGAATTTTATGTTTACATTAGTGTACTTGGAAAATATATTTTTGTACAAGTTCATAAAGTTCATTGATTACATTGTTGTATGCATCTGTTAGTAATAAAAATGTATCCGTAAAGGAATAGGAAAAAGTGCAAATAAATCTATTATGGGCACGCTGCTGCAGCTGAAAGACAGTTGTGTTCTCAGGAAGTTATTCTTGGTCGATAGGTCCTCGTCCCATTTGGGTTAACATTTTCGTTTCCTCTATATTTTGTTATTTGTTTTTCATACCACCGCAAGCAGCCGCTTCTAATGATAGAATTTGTGGACTTGTTTTTGAGTTTTTTATTGCTTCCCTTATCTGTTCTAGACAGTTTTTTTGACTACTTGTCAAGTAAAGATAATTCGATGTTTAATGCAATGTTTGCGCAATTGACACGTGACGCTTTTGCATTGCCAAAAAATCAGAGTAGTTTTTTGTGTTAAAAGAAAATTTTTGTCTCGAAAATGCCAATTATATCGAGGTGAGTTAAAATTTGCAGCCATATTTTGTTTTATTGAAAGTAAAAATGCCTTCTTATGATCTCCCATCACTGCCATCACACTCTCCCAAAACTATTTTCCACCAGAAACGTTTTCGTGCAGATTTCAACTCTCTATTACGTGAATTGTGTTCTCTTTAAAAAAAGACAGAATTGTAGAAATGACGATTCAAGACGAGCGGAGCCACTACAATAGGCTTGGTCATATTTTTTTAGGTAGGTGTTCTGTGTTAAACGTGTAGTTAGTAGAATCCGGATTTTTTCCATATATTGGAAAATAACTTACTGGAATATATTTGACAATGTCATCAGTATTTCCTACCCTCTCATTTATCGTTGAAATGAATATTGCGTCCAAAATTTGACTTGACATTCCCCGACCAATTAATATATGCAGAATTGATCCCAGCTCTCCGGTACACTCATGAGTGTCGAAAAGTTTCCTGTACTTTTGTGAATCTGTGAAATATGTTTCGACATCGTCGAACTCTTTCCTATTTAGGACTGCTTTTAACGGGTCTATTTGATGTCAAACTTCGTTTTGTTTTCAATCGTAAAAATTATCCGAACTTTGTCCCCTTCTTTATAAACACTTATTACTGCAAAAAAAAATTATCATTTTCATCATATACTTGAGCAAGAAAATGTATGGCGTCAATTAATCTTTTATTGTTTTTACTTGTTTCGTGTTCATGGTAAGGGATGTGGTCATCGCTTCAACTGCTATCATCGTCTGTATCTACGTCCTTACTATCATTGTCTAAGCTGCTCGCGCTGTTACCCTTTGTCGAACTGATACTTCCACTGCTACATCCGCTGCTTCTGTTTGCGCTCACAATTGCTAGCTTGTGAATTTGTCTGATTCACGTACATCTACATCATGCTATTCCCTATGCAAAAATTATAAATAATAATAATTATCTGTAATAATAACTCCAGTCTGTATGCTAATAACAGTAATGAGAACACCATATTATTTATCAGTTTTATTCTGCCAGCACTTTTTAAGTATTATTTCTTACTTGTTGTTGGTGTGTTGGTGTGAAGGTGGTGCTTTCCATTCTATTCCTCCACTTATATGACAATGTAAGCGTTTGTATTTGAGCAGTTGTTCCTCATACGTAAAATTTACTTTGCAGTACACACATTTTTGAATTGGTTTTTAATTATTCGTCATACTCATAATATGTGTCCATTTTAATAGGTATTAATTCACATATAAATTCCATCTTAACCCGATTGTACGCAAAACTTCACGTTCACAATAAAAATTTAGTTGATATGAAAACATTCTTTCTCTAATGAATCTATATGTATACTGACAAGATAAAATGAGCACTTGCACGATAGTTGTGACCTATTTTGTATTTGGGTACCTTATTCAGTAAATCTATTCACTATAGCATGTCTATGTTCGTTGTATTTGTTAGCACACACATGTACATAAGAAAATCTTTCATGTTCCTAATGTTGTCGAATATATATTTTTGAGGGAAATCTTATAATGTTATGATTGCCTTTTAAACAAACATTTATGTCATGTAATGGTTATATTGATTGCCGGTGTCACGTGTTAATCCATATTGGATTTATGTATTGGTATATTGTGTGTATACATTTCAATTGCATGTCAGTAATTTCATGCGAGAATCATTATATTTAGTCTGCACACTAGTTACCATTAAGTGTACATTTATTATATAAGTTGCTCACATACGTTTAGAATATACATAAATACATTAAAACCCTAGCAAGAAACAAATTCCAATTTTATTATGCAAAACTTACTGCATAGCTTGGATTCATATTAGAGAGTAGTTATTAATCTGTACTTCCGAGAATAAACTACATATGCAGCGAGGAATATTGATATGATGTTCATGTTCGTATATGTATGCATGTACATAATTGACAATAAAACCAATTGCCGTTTCAAAAGTATGTCACCCTACATGGTATATCTAAGGTACATATGGTCCCTGTGATCTAATAATAACTCATAAAACAAATTCCTTCCTTTTTGGGTGTAAATATTGCAATCAGGTTCTCCTACATCACGTTCTACCCGTTCTATAACCATTAATTGTTAGCAGATGGATAGATAATTCATCGAAAACTTTCTTGCTTTTATAAGTTTCTCTTTCCCCCACATTCTACAACTTTTCATCGGCCACCACAACTCATTTTAACTTCACCCACGCGTCAACCGCTGTAAAAATATATACATATTTTCGATCAAGTTCTGACGTCCTCACTCCTCACTATCCATTTTCTATAATTATATTGCATCATTTAAGATATTCAATAACACTTACAAGTACGTCATCTATCTCATGAACAAGCGCGTCGTCAATTTTGTTTATATTTTCTTTAATAGTAGTTTGAGTATACAATTTTGTAGTGCGCTCCACTCGCAATCAGTCAGTTAGAGCTTACTTCCGTTTCAGCTGTATTAGGGTAATGGGTACAAGTAAATATTTGTAATTGTAAGTGAATCTACAATGTTTGTTCACCAATGCATACTTTAGTCTTTATTAGTTAAGGTTACAGATACATCGTGGAACTCATCATGAAATAATACCAAAATAGCTAGGAATAAAGACTCAGAAGTGAGCAAAGCTTTTGCGTGATGTTTTGCTTTTATTGTCATTATTGGCTTTGTTACTGGTTTGGTGCGCTTGCCATAGCAAATCATGTATACTTATTATGCAAACCATAAAGACGTGATGATGGTGAGAACGAATTGATAAAAGTAGCAACTTTTGCATACATCCATCACCTCAGAAGCCAACATAAATCATCCAGATTATACGTATACTTTAGACACTTAAATTTATTCTTAGTTGGTCGCATATAAAATTACAGACCACATTCAATTTTTAGGGCTTAATCAACTACCTCATAGAATATAAGTGTATGTGCATTCCTTACTATGCGTTAAATTGACAAGTTGAGTAAATATTTCTAAACGTGCACAGTGTACATCTTTGTGTGCTTATTAAATGCTAAAAACTTTAATAATAGTTACTTGTAAAGTGATTGTATTGTGTTTTACCTGATGTTAATGGGATTTTCCACAAACAATGTGTAGTACAAGTTTTACCATTAACTTATTTTAATACACTAGCTAGGTGTAATTTAACGTTAACAGCATATTAGTTGCATTTATAACAATATCATCACAAAGTAGAATGCCCAACTTGGAATATACAACGCCATACGGCCCCAGCTTAGCACCAATTACTAACGGACAACTTCGAACAACTCTTTTAGCTAACCTTGTTTTGGCATTAATTACAAGTTGTTCACGCAGCCATTGACAATTACCTTTAACTTTGCTTGCATGTAAGGTCAATGTTATTGCAACGCCAAATCCAAAGCGTATACAACATTATTTGAACCTTTTCATAAAGAGCAAGTACTCCGTAAGTTGCAAATGAGCATAGGAATATTCCGAAAAGTACAAGTTCTGTAAGAAACTCAGTAAATACTTCATTACTAAATATCATAATATACTGCGTAATTCTCAACCGATTCTGAAGGAATTTTGAGATACTGTCGGAAGGGAAAAAGCGAAGTTTAGGTACAATTGTTTTACTGCTAAATTGAGTTATGTTTTCTAAATTAGAGAAACTAATTAAAACAATGGATATGACAACGGATGTATTATTCGCTACTACTAAACTGTACATTATGGATGCCAACAATTTAACAAATATACTTGTTCCAAAACAAACCTGCAAAGGGCACCAGGTAACAGTAAACGGGATTATTAGCACACAAGATGACCATATGGGAATGATACTGGTCAAGGCCTATACTATGATTTGGCTGATAGTGTATCGTACAATTTTGGGTTTCTTTTGGCTTGGATACATTGATAATTGCCCTAGCGTACAGCATTTGGTCACCACACATTGAAGAAACTGATTTTTGGTAGTAATGAAACGATTTACTGAGTTGAAAATGGCAAATAAACATGCCAATATTCCATTAAAAGCCACTTCTTCAAATGGTTTCTCTTCAAAGAAATTCCAATGGTTATAAATGTATATCAATCGACAAATGAAGTACGGAAG
>JAQFZG010003243.1:0-14107 GCA_034695465.1 Entomobrya nicoleti | reverse complement strand
TGAACTGGTATACAAAGTTTCATGATAATCAGATGAAGTGTACTCGAGATATCGTGCATACAGACGGACAGACAGACGGACAGACAGACTCTTTCTCCCACTCACAACCCAATCCCAAAAACACACTACGTGCGTTAATAACACACTTTGTCATTTTTCTTTTTCAAGGGCTTCTTTTGCCGATACACGCACAGTTATACAGTAGTAAATAACAATCACTTTATGTGTACTTGAATACAATATGCAACGCTTTTTAGTGGATTAAACTTGCATCAAAACCAAGCTTGCAAGAACTACTGCAAAAACACAAAACGGTCCACTCTGTTGGTCGAATTTTGTGAATACAATGCATATGTATTTTGAACTTTCCCATTGTTTTTATCGTGTTTGAATTTTTTAACACCGATATTTGCATATGATATTATGGTGACACCGATTTAAGTGACATTAACAAGTAAAAAAACTGTGCTGTGTAAAAATGTCAGTAGACCCAACTAATCTACACACTTATCGTGTATTTTGCATTTTGTAAATATTACTGATGCAAAACAAACAGGTTTTCTGAAACATGTTTTAATCATCAATTTAAGACAGGAGACAGCGTGGAGTGAATTAGTTTAAAACTGACAGAAGCATGTGTCGTCGACTAGACGTATAAAGACATTTTTTGTAAACGATTATTGATTTTTTTTGCAGACGGTGACTCTAATATTGCATTATATACGGTATTCCAATAACACTGGTAATTGCTATTTACAAAATGGTTTACTCGCCTCGAAATTTCCAAGGTTACGAACTAGCACAACTTAGATTTTTGTTTATGGCGATTTGGACCTAGACAGTGAATTCGTATAACATTAGAAATAGTCGCACGCAAAATACCGAACAGATGAAGAGAGTAAGCAATAGGAATGAGTTATTTTAAATTGTTATGAGTTGACTCGGTACAATACTGGATTAATGTACTATTGAATTACGCTTGAATGAAGGCCTACTTGTTCTACATATGTTCTATGGGCTTTTAATAGTTATCAATATTGATCTACCAGTATGTTGGCTCATATTACACGCCAATTCATGATTTACTTTCATGTTGGCATATTTTGTATACTTCTAAGTGCTTTTGCTAACGAAATCATCAAACAAATCGCTTTTTAATAACAGTGACGTTACTGCGTATTAGTTATTTTCAGAAGTTTGTCTATCTACCTAGACATATATTGTACTATTTAACACTAAACGATATTTTTATTTTCGGATTGTTTTTCTGTAAATCAAAAAACGAAATTCAGTAACTGCATGTTGACATGCTATTTTAATTCTTGAAAATAGTTCCTTCCATGCGTTTATGTATCACAAACTCTCATTGATATTAGAATACACACACACTTTATCAATTTCATAGATTTTTCAAAGATTATTTTTATTTTGGTTTAATAAATTGAAATATATTTCAGAATTTTTACTACCGGTAAAACTATTTAAAAATCAATTGGAAAATGTTTTGTCGAAATACTTGTATTTATATATTACATTGAATATTGGTTTTTACATTTTTTATTTAATTTAGAAATTTATATTAGTATATAGTATACATTTGTCTGCTTAATCGGAAAATTTACTGAAGTAAATATATTTACTAATTTTACACGATTATTTAAAAATCTCCATAACATCAAATCAGCGCATACCCATTTTTTAAATTTATACTGATCAGACGATGTCATCCATTTTGTCTCAAATCAACAGCATAGAAGAAACCAGTAACCAAACTAGTACCTTGCCAAGATCTGAGGCATTGAGTACAGGAGGTGGTCGTGGTGGTGCCTTTTCTGGTTCTTCGAATGCGTGTGGTGACAATTCAGCAGTGCTGTGCCAGTGGTGGTTTTGGTTGATAATGGTTTGTATCGCTATATTTGTTTGCTTTCTTTGTTACCTTCTTGTTCGTCAAATATTAAAAGATAATTCGGTAAAATAAGGTGGGTATGTTATATTTTTCATACAATACAAAAAGTAGATCAAGAAAGTACTATATTGGCTTATAAGTTTGTTTTGTCTTAATCAATTTGGAGAATAAAATTTTATTTAAAAAACAAAATAACTTAACGTAATTATTACAAACGTATGAGCGAAGTGATAGTAGTAAATATGCGCGTACATTTGTACGAGTGCGGTTTAAGTACTATCGATCCATTGACCTGTCTGTGTATATTTTATTATAAGTTTTATGTTCGCAATCTGTAAATGTTTTTATTTTCATCAACTGACAAAAATGTACTGTATTCATTTATAAGCCATTAATCGACTAGAACATATGTAAGGGAAATAAATTGATATCTTCATGAATTAAACGATTAAAATATCAAGATTTAGTGCTAAAAGTGTGTGTCTATGCAGTTCAAAAAAATCTCAAAGATATAATTTATATTAGATAAATAAATAAATAAATTGGTTTAAATGTTTTTATTTTTTAAACATTTTGTGATACAATGAAAAGCTTATTGAATATAGAACATACATACATACAAGCATGAAATTAAGACCAAGGGAAGGGCCAAAGCTACTTTTGATCAATTTAATATAGTATCTGTAAGGTTTAAATCATTGTTTAAGATTGTGGTCCAAGATATGCCTGGGTTAGGTGTGTGTGGCTGTATTGAGCCGGGAATATTCTGCTTACGTACATCCTATTCAAATAAAACCGGTCTTAGCAAAATCAACAAATCAAACTAAAGTTTGCTAATGGATGATTTATTAATGTTTACCTTATCATGAAAGGATTCCAATGTGACTGCAAATTTTGTTTTGGTTTTATGGAAGTCGAGTGGAGTATATTTACAAAAAAGAGAAAATTAACTTAAAATGCCGAACCATTTCATATTTATAGAGAGACTATTACACGTAGAGCTATGAATTTTCAAATGAGTAAAAATACTTAATATCAGTACACAGAAGTTTTCTGTTGAAATTCTTGTAAAAAAACTAACTATCGAAGGCTACTACAAATGCAGAGGCAGTCCAATGTTCAAATGGATATGAACAGCTAATGCCTTGATATATATTTTTAATGTTTCAAACATTGTTATGTTGTGAGAAATAATAACATATATTATTTGTAACCTATTTTGATTACATAAATGAGTGCATATACAACATTTGAGTAATAATAAATTTGAGTTTTCGAAGTCATATTAGTCAAATTAAATTAATATTTATTTAAATTGAAATACCTTCTATGATATTAACCAATATTTGGTTTTCTATGATTTAATATATTTATTTGTTTATTTTACAATGCAACGTTACTTAATTTTAATTTTTATAATTATTTTTGGCTGACACGCTAAAAACTTGAAATGATTACCTAATCAAATTAAAGTCTTATAGAAGTCAGAACCGACGTCATATTCATGTTATTGATGATGCAAAAAACGGAAAATTAATTATGCATAAGTCCTCTAGATATATTATCTAACATATAAGAAGCTACTTTAATGTACTTTCATATTTTCGGATATCTCTTTCACGTTCAAATTCGCCTCAAGTTCAAGCTAATGTAGGACTGGCAGTAGTCTTGTTGGGTAGTTACTTAAAGATAGCTTGGAAGTCAGCTTTTATCGTAAACACGTAAATTGTTTAAGCTTCTGTGCATAAAAGTAAAAAAAATCCCGTACTTAAATTCAGTTATCTCAATAAGTTTGTAAAATTTAACGAAAAATATTTGAAAACAACGACAGTTGATGAACAAAAATATAAATGGCTCGTGGTATCTTCTTGTACGTCAATTATTACAAGATAATTTAGTTAGCTAAATAGTTTATGTTATATTTTTCACACAATACAAAAAATAGATCACGAGTAGTATCTCGGCTTAAATTTTTGTCGTGTCTCAACCTCATTTTGTGGAACTAATTTTATTGTAGCTTTATTATTATTAATATACAAGATTCCGACTCCATATTAAGTAATTGTTTTCAATTTTTACTAAATTAAATTGTGGAGATCATTCATCAATAAATGTTAAGATATTGCCTACAAACTTAAACATAGAGAGATTGTATAGTCAGATATCTATGAAATTATACAATTAGTTTAATATTTTACAAAGGTGTTATTTATTTACGAAAACATTTCAAAAGTATTGCAAATCCTTTCTTGAATTGTATCTTGGCAAACTTAAGCAACATCAACAGCAATCCAATGCCATAAAGCGTGCATCCCACACCAAATACTCCATAGCAAGATAAAGCAACAATCGATTTTGAATCAACTGGCTGCGGAGGCGCCATTCCATTAAGATGCATTACATTTTCATAGCGCAAGATCTTGTGACGAGAATATAAATGTGATGCAAGTCTTTCCATTTTCTGAACTTCTCCTGTTTCTATCCACTTACGTATAACAAAACCAGTCCTACTTGACATGTATCCAGTAGCACGGATACTTACTATCGTATATTTGACGTAGTTATTAGCGCTAATTGCTATGCATGTATATGTATTATCAACCAATATTTTGTTTCTTTGTACAAAATTGATAACCGCTATGTGTTCCACAAAATTGCCAACAATTGCTACTTTTTTCTGTGCCATAACTCTCACCATTTCACCTAAATTTGCAGTGGGTACTTTTTCAACGGTGAATAAACTCTGAACTTTGTGGCCCTTCCAAGTTTTTTCAAGCTCGTTTTTCACAAATATAGGTACAATGTTGCTGTAGAGCAAATCAGTAAAGTATGCTTCCTTATCGGACATGTACACTTTAAATCCTATATCCAAGAAATTTGAGACGCTAGCCGGGAGTTCCAGAAGTAGGGTACTGTCGGAGGAAATGTAGCTTTGATGTACAAACCCAAAAAAAGCCATTGGTACAAGAACACATGCGAGAAGACGACGATCAAACTTTTTAAAATTAACTTCCATGCAAATCCAGATGCTAATCACTGAAAGTCCTTTTAACAGGTCATTAGTAATAAACGCTAGTAGCAAACAAGTAATTCCTACTACAATCCATACCTGCCAGGCAATTATAGTGAAAAACGATGGATCGTAAGCAGAGTAAAGATTGTAATATGTACAACCAGCATAAGTTAACTGATTCTTTAAAAATTCAAGATTTAAAAAGAGAGGTCCACGTATATTCAAAACATTTAATGACTCCTCAGACACAAGTGCTTTTAATGTTAGTCGTAATTCCAAACTCCAATCCACTTCAGGCGGAAAAATTGCCTCGCGCCAAGAAATTGAAATATTTAAAGCTCCTTGAATAGTAGATATGCCAAGGATTAGTCTATAATTACATGTGTACATACTCTGAAGTAAGGACTCTAGCCCACTCTTATGACTGGAAAAGCCTTTTAAACATGACTCCTTTGGCATGTACGCTGGAGCAGCGAAGTACAATATATCCAAAAATGAACTAATGAGTGGCAATGAAACTGGTACAATTTGACCATATCCGTTGGAATTTATCGAAGAAACAAATCTTCTCAAATTTTCAAATGACCTTTGCTTGAATGGAATGAGTTGAGCAAAATTTGAATTGCAAAAATAGCACAAGATGTAAGTCGTACTTTTCTCATATTCAAAAAATACTATTCCAGCATGAAATGGCTGCATTTTGTATTGAGGGAGTGATCTTAGAAATTTGGTGATTACCCACAGATTTTGAATGCTTAAATTTGATATTTGATTAAAAAATAGGACATGATCTGAAGTCCCAAAACCAGATCTTTTGATTGCGTACACAGTTTCTAATAAGTTGTTGTTTGTTAGCAGCAAAAATACAATATGACTGTTAGTGTGTCTAGACGTCAGCTGAAAGTATCCAGTGCGCATGGTAATGCTTTTGTTATCTTGCAGATAGTTGTCAGATATTTCAAAATTTAAACTTGTTACGTTGTGTATTGTATATGTGTGTCCCCAATTTGCTGACTGTGGGTTAGTTTGAAGTGGTACGTGTTGCTTAGATGTTGATATTACGATATTTATTAAGTAGGTAGAAGTTGGTGTGAAAGGTAAATATGGTTGATAGTCTGGTGATGTAAATACTAGGTTACAATTTATAAAAAATACTGTACAAATTTGAAATATTCTGGTAGTCATGTTTGGAAAGCTACTAAATAATATACAAACTTATCAAGGTTAGAACTGTTTAGAAAATTGAGTTAATACGACTTATAAAGGAATTTATTAGACTTATTATTTTTATGCGGTGATGTATGCATGTCTATTTGAATTCAATCTCTTTGTCAGATATTTAGGATATTTTAGTTTCTAAATTACTTGATGGTATGGCAACCTGATTTATTCGTTTTTGTAAAAAACATTGATTCTAAACAATTGCATTAAATGTATCCAATTCAAATGCAAGGAAAGAGTAAGTTATTTAAAATTGAGCTTTTGAGATAGCCATTTGTACTAAGTATGACTAAATACTTGTAATATTTATATGAGAAAAACGTTATATCAGTTACGTCAGTGACGTGACGTAATATACGTCAGTTATATCAGACAATTAGTTAATTAAAAACTGTTTAGATTATTGGGATAAATTATCCAATGGTTATGGTGTCGTTCTAAAAACGTTTTGTTGCATAAACTACTTGTTATATGGAGCACAAGTACTGTTATAAAACTTGCTCTTATGCACGGGTACAGGGCGTGACGATTTAGGTTGTTTTTGCACAAGCATAACACTTGTGCAATTTCAATGGCAGCAAAAGCTGGACATATTTATGTTGTATAAATTTGATAATAAGTATACACCTGCGACACGAGCGGTTAGTCGAAAGAAACACGTTATGCTAATGCACCCAATAATTACATTTATAAAGCACTAAAGCTATATATACATATAATAACGCATATAATATTGCTGATATTTTCATTTACTCGTGTATTTTATTGTCATGGTCATACTGTATAGCTAACAAACAAAACTTTGTAGATATAAGTCCACTTTAAGTATGCATGAAGAATAAAAATTCCTTTAAAATAACAAAAATACATGAATTTTAGTTAAACATCAGTCAGAAATGTCTTTTTGTTAAAGTTACCTGTAACAAAGAGAAATTCATGGGCTGAGAAAGGACATACATTTCGAAAATTCTTGACACAAATCATAATTGTAATACGATTGTAGTATACGCAATACAAAACTAATCATACCATTATTGGTTGACTTTTAATGTGAATGTTTTAGTATAGAAGTTAAATACAACGAAAAAGTAGCCATATTAGTAGTACTTTACAATAAAATATCTTATATAATTTTTCACATTCTATAAGAAGTATATTCTTCATTATTAGAGTCAATTCTAGAAACTTTTATTTTAGGCTGCTATGTCATGGATACCTAATACCATATTCTTGTATGAGAAAAAAATGAAATCCTTATAAAAGTCAAGTATCCACGTGATGCTCAGGATAGCTTTATAGATTCAATGCAAAATAAATTATTCAAGACATTTTAAATTAGTATTTAAATAGTATTTAAATAAAGCTTTGACGCTGGCATGCTGCAAAATTGTTACTCGTTTTGTAAGTTATGAACTTCTGTTTAGTCATTTTAAAGGCAAATGTATACAATTTTGTGTGACATTTTCTAAGCAAAGTACTATGATCATACCGAAGAACAGCAAAAACAATGACAATAGAAAACAATGACGAAATCCGCGCAGATCTTCCAACATACTAAATGCTTTGTTCCAGGTTTTTCAAATAAACAATGATAAAATGCCGTGGTTTCCCAAGTGTGAAGTGTTGTCCAACCATGCGACAATGCGTAGGATCAATACAGTACAACAATTCAATATACTTTGTAAATTCTAACAACGTACAATTAAAGTCTTGTTCTGGATTCTAAGTCAAATTTGAACCTTGTCCTGTTTCTTAAGGTTATAGATAACTTTAAAGAATAATACAATCCTAGTGTTATGTATACATGAAAAACTTATGCGAATAGAGAAATATTTTGGTAGGTAAACGATTTCTAGTCAAAATGCAAATGGGAAAAATAAATGGTTAACTAAGGGCTTATTATATCTTTTCTGTCTAACAGTATAAAATATAAGTGAAATTGTAAAGCACTTCAAATTTGAAATTATTTCATAATAGTACTCGTATTACAATAACTTACTCCACTAATGTCGTAACTATTGATAGTTATTATCGATTGGCAATTAAAAAATAAAAAGGTAGAACTACAAAGAGCTAAAGAGGTAGGCAGGATTTATCGAAAAAATTGGTTAAATTTAAATTGCTTTAAAAAAAATATTTTATATAATACTAACCAATATTCTTTTTTGTTCCAATGCCTACTTTTTTCTTTCTTTTAATTATTTCTGGCTCCCAAGCCCAAGGTTTAAAATTATTACCTAATATTTCCGTACATAGTTCCAATTTGATGTCAAAAATTCACGTCATATACTTATTATACAATTGATTCAACAAGAAATAAATTATGCAAGAGTCTTCTTTCCGTATTATCTAACATTCTAAAAGCTAAATATACTTACATATTTTTGGATTTATTTCTTTACCTTAACATGTTCAACTTTGTGTTAGTATTGTTGAGTAATACCTTACAGGTAGCTTTAAATAATAAAAAAATCACCACAAATGCTCAAAATATTTTAACCTCTGTGCATCAAAGTCAGAGAAGCATTTCTACTACTTGACTTCGGGTGTCTTTGCAGAGAGCTCTCAATATAACACAAAGTACTTCAAATCAACGACAATGGACAACATTATAAGCCCA
Source organism: Entomobrya nicoleti (assembly GCA_034695465.1). Classification (NCBI taxonomy): domain Eukaryota; kingdom Metazoa; phylum Arthropoda; class Collembola; order Entomobryomorpha; family Entomobryidae; genus Entomobrya; species Entomobrya nicoleti. Next base: position 5,347 of record JAQFZG010003243.1, on the reverse strand, counting down.
TTACCATGGCTCACTCCACTCATGATCAAATCCCTGCAAATCTTTCAAAAGACGTACGGCTTGCTTCCAGGTTTTGGCATGGATGTTCGACTGAACAACAATAAAATGCCATATTTCCCCAGTTATAGAATAAACCTTATTTACAAAGCCCTCCAAGGTTACATCCTATGCGGTGTCCCAACATTAATGCTAAATGCGTTCTATAAAATTGTTTATTCACCTGTAAAATTCAAAGGTTACGAACTAGCACAGCTTGGACTTTTGTTCATGACAACTAGTTGGGCAGTAACTTCGTATACGATTAGACGCAGTTGCACGCAAAATAACGGACTGATGAAGAAAGGAATAAATAAATTCATGGGATTGGATTCGATCAATGAACAAGTCACTAAAAAGAAAGTTTCTGATTTCAACGATATTCCAGGAATGCTCTTGCTGTATTACGTGGTATGCGCAGGTATTTTGGGCCCGCCGTTACCTTTTGTCTGTTGGTATTACAAATTGGATCCGTTTGCACTAGTAGCAAACTTTTTAGGCCTCCAATCATACTTTATAGTTCAAGTTTTGATTTTTGTTATGGCAATATTTTCCGCTGGGTATATTTTAATGCATGATTTATCTGTAACAATGTTCATTTATTTATTTACATTTTTATCTATCCAAAGCCATTTGACTGCACTTGTAAGTAATTTTCAGACGGGAAATAAGCAGATGATGATTCTAAAATACTACATAGAAATTAGGCTCCTTTACAGTACGTTTCAAGTGTCCATGAATGATATAAATTTGATGACAGTAGTCATGAGTCAAATTATGCTGACGGGATTTCTCTGGCAAGCTGTTAACTGCTGTTCAATTTTACCCGCGTTTATGGTTTGCGTTTGCGGTGCGGCTTTTGTTGGTGGGATTGGGCTTACTATGTTCTACCTTTGGATTCTTACAGCGACTAGACTGATTAGTTCTCATCTAATTAGGTTCGGCTGTGGGGGTGAACGGTTTCGAAAATTTGGAATTAGAAGGTTAAAAGGTATAACTTGCCATCGAGATATATTTATGAAAAGAAAATGGTGGGCTCAGATGGAGTTGCCTATAAATTGTGGACCACACTTTGCATTTAGTAAAAGTGCGATTCGAAATTATTTGGATGTTTTAAGCACAAATTTGACAGACGCTGTGTTACTGCTTCATTGAGAGTTTATTCATATCATCAAGAAATTTTGCTCTTGATATCACATATGTTCGTGTGCAGACTTGGTCCCATGGTAACAAGAAATATTAAATAAACTAATAGAGTGATTCCTGAAACTATATAAAATAAATTACGAATTGATTTTAAACTATGAAAACTTTTGTTTCGCTTTAGGATAAACCGATCTTGTATATCAAAAATGTTAACCTACTCCTTATTACCAAAGTTGTAAATGTAAAATGCCAACATAATAAACCAAAAGTATTGATTGAAGAAAAATCACATGTTTGTATTACTAGAATACACTGTAAAGTTTTTGTCAATGTTTCTGATAATAATTCAATACTTACACTTCTTACACGCTAGTTTATAGTTTACTTTCACCTTGGCCAAATACTTACCTTTTTAATGGCTTTGGCTATTACTATCATGAAATGAATGGTCATGCAATATCAGCAACAGCACTAAAAATTCGTTTTGTGATGATTTTATATCCTTTGTTAAGAATTTCTTTCCACATCTACAGAATTAAAAATCTATTTATTTCTCGTTCTCGATCTTGTTTGAATTCGCAAGCTACATTTTATACAGCAGTGATAAAAGTAAATATTGATCCTTTAATAAAATCGACAAGCCAGAATTAAAAGGACCTATTGGCTTGAAGTATTACCACGCAAGCAAGCATACATTTACACATCCGAAAATTAAAATGTGTACTAGAAAGGAATTCTTATACAAATAAGTTATAAATAGAACTGAATATAATTTTAATTCGTCGTTACTTTATAGCATTAAGATTTGCTAAATTGATTGAACTACCACAAGTAAAAAAATGCAATTTATAAACTGATTGACATGTTTCCTTGTCTTTACTATTTGAAATTTTCCGTAATAATTTATATTTGTGTATTTTCATCCACTAACTCGGGAAAATCTCCTGGTATTACAGAGGTTAGTATATTTTAATAAGTTTACCCAATCAATTAATTCCGTTGTCTGGAATAAGAGCACTTGTTCTTGTTTAGATTTACACTGACTTGAGTCTGTCTCAAATCAACGGCACGCAAGAAAACAATAACAAATTTATTGACTTACCAAGATCTGAGGCATTGAGTGCAGAAACCACCCGCGGAGGTATTGTGGGTGGAAGAGGTGGACGTGGTGGTTACCATTACCACGGCTCGAGTCACTCAAGCTCTGGTACATCAAATGCATGTGGTGACGATCCAGCAGTAGTCTGTCAGTGGTGGTTCTGGTTTATAATGTTTTTTCTTGTGACATTAGCATGCTATCTTTTTTACATAATTGTGCGTAAACTATTACAAGATAATTCAGTAAGCTAGCTTAAAACACATTAAATAATTTTCTATACCACATATCAATTAAAGTATTAAATTGGAGGGAAAATTTATTGAAAGATAATTCTTACTTTACCAAACAAGTAATTACAAGAAACTTTTACACGTATGAAAATGGAAACACACTCGTTTAAACTAAAATTTACTCACGATGAACCAGAATTTTATTTGAAATATTTTGCTTATCATTTATTTTCGCATATTTTCCTATATTAAACAGGAAAATTCATCGAAAACTGCAAAGGTAAATAAAGCTTATTAGTTTGACTAGTTTAGTTAAATGATATATTTGAAGAAATTACATGCTGTATTGTCATTGACTTTTTTTTATAAAGAAATTATTCATTGTTTTATTCAGTAGAATGTTATTGTTAAAACAAAATTGAACTCAATCAACTTTCAATGAATAAGCTTGCTTCAGAAACTAAATGTAGACTTTATTAACCATTATCTAATTTTGTACGAGTCATTTCTTAACTTGAAGCTAACTGTAGTCCAGAAGTTTAATAGATTGTGCAATGTAAAACAAAAATATTTTAGCAGTACATTATACCACGGTATAACAATTAAAAATAAAGTACATTTTTTACCATTTTACTCAAACTTTGACGTGACTTCAATAAAATTACAATATGAAAATATATACTGTGTTGGTATTTTGCTTTATTGTAAATATCATATGGAATACCGAGGCTTCTATTGAGGACTTACTATTATCCCTTGGTTCAGAGGATCACGATGACGAACTTATCAACTGGAAACGTGAAGTGATTCCAAATGACATTCCATTTAAAGACGATAAAGGATTGCTTGTATATTTCCGGGAAGTAGTGCTAACCGTTCAATACAAAGCAGAGAAAAATGTTATCAACTTTACAACTGCAACTGCCGCAACTGAATATCCCTCACAACATAAAACAGTTCTGACACTTCAATTTCCACCATCAAGGAAAGAAATGTTAGTGGATCAATTTGATCTCAAAATGACGTTTGAAATGGGCGAATTGGGGTACTATAAAATGAAAAATACAGTCGCGACGCTGATTGGAAAGGATTCTGAGTATTTTGATTTTTCGGAAATTAAACTTTTATCAGATGTGGACTTAGCTGTACCGAAACACCATTCATTTCATTGTTCTCGGTATGGAAGCTTGTATCCACTAGAATATCTGGCTAATGAAAATCACACGTTTGCAATCGATATCAAGGGATTTCAAATTCAAGCATTTATGCCTGAAGACAAAGCTAAGAAACTTAGATTTGTGGAAGCTTATGAATGTGTAGGATTCTTCACACCAGCAATTTGGATGGGAATTGTTGTAACCTTCAGCCTTATATTTACTCTTACATTGGGAGTGAAAATGTTAATAAATTCTTCTATATAAATATCAGTTTTACAATTTTGTACCTTATAACTAGTTACCTTGATTAAATTGAAGTATTAAAACTTTTTAATTTGATCAAATTTCATTGTTATTATTTACTTGTTTTATGATTTTGACTATGCATGCAAAAAAATCATCAGGGCATTCTGAGGTGATATTTTACTGGATGACCTATTTAATTCTTACATTTGGTTATTATTTACATAATAGTTTTTTACCCACCTTTTCTATTTGGAGAAATCTTTTTTTAGATTTACAAACAAATGCTACCGTGTTATATTTTTTTCCCAAGAAATACCAAAAACATTTGATTACATAAGCCTATTTCCCCAGAAGGGTTATGCCTGACCAACGTTACTTCAATCATTTACTTGGTCTTCTAAATGCTAAAAACCGATTTTGCGTGCATTTACAAGAAACACGCATCATGCAGTAGTGATAATGATGCAAAAAGATTTTTTAAGAACATAAACACGACAAACTATTTCCCAAGTATATTTTTACGTGATATGTTTTACATAAACTTTTTCATGTCTTACATATTTATCTCAAATTACGAATCGAACAGTACAAACCAATAAAGTAACAGTATAATGTTTAAGAAATTTGGATAAATGTTTGTTAAGTTTAGTCAGAGTTTTCTCAATCTGAAACAAACATTGAAATACGTATTTTTAAATTTTAACAAAGGGTCCTTTATTTTCTTTGGTTTTCTTAAATTGAAATGTTTGCGTCACAGCAGCGGTATTTAAAATATTCAGTTTTAATTTGTCTGTGTATATTTCCATCCACAAAATCCAAGGAATATAGTGAAAATTCTGAGGTTAGTAAAGTTTATTAATTTAACCCGAATAACGTAACGTTATCCATGTAGTGATTTCACTTGTTTGTATAATATTTAGACCAACTTTTATTCATCACCAGCAACAAGCATGTCTCAAACCAATAAAGTGTATGAAAATAGTAGCCAAACTATCATATTGCCAAAATCTGAGGCATTGAGTGCAGGAGGTGGCCATGGATTTAGTGCTGGTAGAACTGGAGGACATGGTAATTACCACGGCTCAGGTCACTCAAATTCCGAATCATGTGCCAGCAGGTGGGATGGAGCTGTGTTTTGTGAGTGGTGGTTCTGGATAGGGATCCTTTTTGTAATTATACTTACATTATTTTTATGTTACTTTCTTGTATGTGCGTTTAAGAAATCAAATTCGGTAAGCTAACGATAACTTACATTGTATTTCGTTATATACGTAAATCAAGGAAAGCAACTAATAATCTAAAGGTTTTAAGTAAAAAATTGTGTTAAATAGCAACCATGTAAATAGTTTATTTTGAGAGGGAAAACAGATATATTTACAACAGCAGCATTTGCAGAACTATTATACTTATTTTCTCGTCTGCAAATAATTTAC
>JAQFZG010003242.1:0-14107 GCA_034695465.1 Entomobrya nicoleti | reverse complement strand
ACAGAGAAAATAAAATATGTACAAAATAAGTGAACAAGCTATATCGTAAATCATTTTGCTTTGGGAATTTCAAAAATTTATATATTCCCAAATTTAACACACTTTCGAGCTATTGGACTTGCAAGTTACTTTTTAAGCTTCAAGATTTAAATTATTTTGTGAATATTTTTGGTATGATATGGACTGGGCAACATAATAGAGTTCTTAAAACAAATGGAATTTGAAGCAAATTAGCACACGACCTTGAAAACATTTACATAACATGTTTACTACGATAAGTGTACAGCGATATACGTAACTCAGTTTATGTAATAGTCTAATTCGTACCCATTGACGTAATATCATATAACGAGTGATAATAAACACGACAGGTTTTTTATCTCGTACTCGATTTGACCTTGTATCTTGATTTTGGTCCGTAGTGAAATGCAGTCATGTGAATGCATAAATGCTAAACTCATTCATTTAATGTAAAATAACGAACAAAAACTGATATGATGCTTGGATTTGTCATTAAATTAAAATAGGGATTTATTTTAGCAGCAGCATTTTAAATATATTTAACAAGCTGATAAACCACCGTCCAACAACAAATCAGTCCCAGTTGCCATCACTTACACAAGCCAAGGCTGTAACTGTGTTACGGGACAGTGCAATTATTTTATAAAACGACTGGGTTTATATTCACGGCGTAGCTATTTTACAATTTCGCAATTTCACTGGTCATTAAAGGCAGAACTTAGGCACAACTGGAGACACTGAATTTCAATCTCAGGTCAGATTTGAGTTTTGACCTTTCACTACCCCAGCGGGGTCACAAATCATACAAATGAAGGATCAGCAAGCTGAAAAAGAAACTTAGGAGAAACTTGAAACGTTGAATTGAAATCTGAGATCAGATTTAAATTTTGACATTCCCTACCCCAGTGGGAACCCCAAAACGTGCAAATTAAGAGTTCGTAGGCTGAAACTCGAAACATATGATGGGTAATTTGAGTCGCATGAAATGATCCTGAGGTAGTACCTGAGTTTTTAGCTGTGTTACCCCTCGGGTGGGAATTGGAGATTTGGGTGAAGTTAGGAAAAGGGCGGGTTGGGATTATGAAGTTCATTTCATGTAGGTAAAAGGTGGGAGCTAAGAAATCAGTCGGGGTTAATAAGTGTGTTGTGTTTCGCAAAGGGGGAAGTTAGGAAGTGGGTTGGGGTTAGGAAAAGGGTGAGGGTTAGAGAGGGGGGTTTTGTGATACGCTTCCCATATCTAGCTGCCCGAAATTCTGTTACGGGCCTCCCACCTTGTTGAAGACAATGGACTCAACAAAAATAAAATGCTGTTAACTACATCCTCCGTATCCAAAACGGTTTTTCCTTGAAGTGGCTGACGACTCATGAAATTGGCTGCGTCATCAGCAGGTGGCAAAACCTCCATAACTTTATGGTACATTGGAGTATCCACTCCAGTTGGAGATACGGAATTGCATCGAATTCCATATGGACCTAGCTCTCTAGCAAGACATTTGGTAAGCATTAGAATACCCGCTTTGGTGGTTCCATAAACGGTACTATTAGCTGTTGAAATGTGACCTGCTATGGAAGAAATGTTCACAATCGTTCCCTTCACATTTCCACTAATCATTTCCTTAGCAATGGCTTGAGAAACCGCAATAACTGATTTTAGGTTGAGGTTTATCATAAAGTCCACTTGTTGTTCAGTCACGGTTAATATGTCATGGGGCAGTAAATTTCCTGCGTTGTTGACCAGGTGATCTAATGGACCAAATGACTCCACTTTTTGCTGAACTTCTTCCCATTTCGTGATGTCCACAGTTTCAGCTATAATACCAGGGAAATCCTTTTTAAGTTTGAATACATGTTCCAGGTTTTTCTCAACTGTGAAAACTTGAGCTCCGTCTTTGTGTAGCCGGGCAATTAAGGCACGACCGATTCCTTAAAATGTACAAAAAAATCAACTAGAATTAAACATTCTTATGATTTAAAAAAAAATATTGAAAGAAACGATTACCTTGACCACCACCAGTAATCAAAACACGTTTACCAGCAAACGAATACTGAAGAGAAGAATTGCCACTCATTTTGAATAGTAAAAGGCAAGCTATCACAACTCAATGTTTTTAGTAAATGGTACAAGTAGCAAATGAAATCAAGATCGGTAAAGTATCAAATCTGCTTTTACATACTTGATAAATTACTTGTCATTGAAAGAGAGTATTTGCTTCTACACTCATGATATGAAATACAGACTATCATCAACTTTATCATGTTCAATAAAGTAAATTATGATTTGTAAAATATGTGCAATGAGTTTGGAGCTACTTCGTTATGTAAAACAATACTATTAGCAATATTGTGGAGATATTTCGTTTTATATAATTATAAAGCTAAATAATTACTTGATATCATGTTGCATATTCAACCCAAACACATAAATATCAAGAAGATAAACTTATTAATGAATTAATTTATGGTATAATCTTTCCAAACGGCATGTAAATTTGACCTTGGTTATGCATACATGCACAAGTATAGCTTTGATATGTGTTGGTATGTGAAAACGATTAAATGATGAATATATTTTGTGATGAAAAGTGTACATATTATAGCTTATATTGTGTATTGATAAGTTATAACATCACAAATACTCTACGTCAATGACGAAACTTAAATTGTGTATATTAAGAGAATGTAGATGAAATACTTGTTGAGTTTTGTTAGGTTAAGTGTTAGTTATCAGTGAATCCTTTGCTTGATATCATTTTTAAAAGTTAAAATATTACCGTCATAGTTTATAAAATTGGGTTTGAAATAGTGCTTTATTTATGTAATCTGTAAATTGGACAGTTAGAGTTCCGAATGTAATTATGATCAAATTAAGGTCAAAGAATACACTGTTTACATTTTAAAATACTCTTTAACAATATACTTTCCTATCCAGTTTCACACAAAATCAAAACATTCACATTCATATCCATCGACTGTTGGAGACAGTTCAAAGGAGTAAATGTATCTACGAAACTACCTGCCGACCCAATCAAGATTTTTAAAGGAGGACATGATCTGTAAAACTTTTTCTCCCATTTTGTACTACCCTTGGCCATTTCCAAACTCAATTTTCTATTAATATTCTCTAAAGCTTCAGCTGATTTTCTATACACGTTAGCCATTTGTCCAAGTAGGACCACAACTGCCATAAAACAGTCGAAAAGTGTAATGAGCATTGTTGCCAGAGAAATAAAGTCAGCATCAGGATTTCGGACCAGAGATGTTAAAGCAAGGGAACATATAGCAAATTCAGTAAATATTAAAACAACAAGTGCAGAATTCTTTTGAAAATTGTTAATCCTTCCAGTTAAAAGTTGCATGCGTCTAAATATTAAAGCCTTCCGATGAATCAATTCCCTGTCGTCACCATGGAAACCGTCATTTTTGGACGAAACTCCAGCAAACCTAACAAAATGCAAAATAAAGTGTTAATTAAAAAAGGTTCAAAAATTATGAAAATAAATATTAAGAGTAAATTACATTTCGATGTTATCAAGCATGTTGGTGATCCATAAGGTGTGGACTATTGAAACAATGACAACTGGACCTTGTACTATAAAAGCCCATACCCACAAGTTGTACAAAAGAACGACTATTCTGCCAATTTGAAATGGAATTTCATTTTCAAAGACATCCGGCTTTGGTATAAGCCAATATCCAGCTAAGGACGGTTTCCAAGGATTAATCCAATGAAGTCCAAAGACAGCCCCAGCTGGAATCACAAATTGAGTAAGGAACACAGCAGGAACCATCACCGTACTCAACAGTTGGAGAACCGACATTTCCAAAAGTTTCCGTTGCCTTCTAGGATACATTTTGTTGAACTTGATGACTTCGTTTACAATATTTGATAGTTCGGCAGCTTTTGTTCGACAAAAGTACTGATGGGAGTCGGTTGTACCTATCATGGCAAGTATCATCCAAGTAAGGACACTACTGTTGGGGTCGTTTACAGTGTAAATCCCTTGTAGAGCAATGAGCACAATGCTTAGTGATGCAATATATGACTTTATGGCCAGTAGTCTATTGTACCCTTGCTTGGTAATTGGTTTCAGCAATTTAGATCCATCGTTGGACGTAACCCATTCAAGTGGGACTGAACGAAAAAGCCCAGAAATTTTCAGATTTGTTCCAAAATATTTTAAAATTTCTGCCATATTTGTTTTTTAACTCTCGCGATGATTAACTCAGTTGATTTCAAGTTGTAATGCTAACTGACGAGTCCTAGTTGAAAGTCAGCCTATTTTACTGACGGCTTATTAAATATTCTCGCTTTCTATCAAATAGCCGATAAATTATAAATAATTACGGGTAAATTATATCACAAAAATATCACGAAAGCTAGTATTCACATATAAATGAAGTTTCGACTAAATTCAAAGCCTGCTTAATATAAAAAGTGGCGATATTCCATTCCCTTATTGCGAATTTTAAATTGCTATTGCGTATTTCTTATTCCCTATTTTAGCTTCTGTTAAAGTTGGAACGTTTTGTATAAATGAATTAGTCATTCAGATAGACGTGACGTATCTGTAAAAGGTTTGCTCGAGTTCTAAAGTAAATTTAATCACATATGTGGGAGAGGTATAGAGTTTTAACTTATTTGATATACTGAACAACATGCATTTCATTAGCTGGTGCCAAAAGCATTAAGAAGTTGCATAATTTATGTATTCGTTAATTTCGCTGTCTGAGGGTTTACATGACATATATTATTCTCGCCTATGTAATTCCTTTGATATCTGAGTGTGGAAAAAAGTGTGGGCCTAATTTTGTAGAGAAAAAGCTTAAGCGTGTTTTAGCTTATTAAATTTGTACAAATATCCAAAACGATGACTGCAAAATATAAATAAATTTAATTTTCTGTTATACAATATATGAAATAGGAATATTAAGTACTATGGATCCCAATTTAGCGTTTATTCCACACGTGCCTAACTTATTTGCCAAGTTATGTCAACTTTTTTTAACGGATTTGATAAGCACGAAAATATGTGCGAGAGCTTACGCAACCACAAAATATATTTATTAATCTATAATAAACTAGAGGCGGCTGTTATTCAATTTATCCACTTATAACTGTATCAGAGCATAATTTTTAGGGGGAAAGTTAATGAAAAATATAACATACAAAAAAGTTGATTCAACGAAGTCGACTAGATACAAGAGGTATGTCACTAAGATGACTCTAGTTGGCTTTTGCCGGTTAAGGATTCAGTTGCCGGCTTCTCTTGGAAAACGACTAAATCGGAGGCGACGATTGGTGAAGCTATATTTGGAACATTTTATCAAAAATTATATATGCAAATGTAATTCGGCAAGCTACGTAAATATATTGATTTGGTTTTTCTTGTATGTGTTTGTACCTGAGACATGAGTGAGTTGAGAGATTTGTAATAAATATCCACGCTTCGATTCATAATTGATAAATTATTAATGATTACTGGTAAGATTGCGGATTAGGGATAATAGTCTGCGCATTTGCTAGTCTTTGATAATTTGAAGAATAAAAACGTTAATTCGAAAACTGATTTTACGATTATTGAATAACTTAGCGATTGCATATTTATGTACCTTATTTGTGTTTTATTCTAATTCGTAAGTGATCACGGAAGATCACATTGCATTTGGAAGATAGTTAGTTTACGATGACGCTGGAGAAAATTCCAATCCAATCTACAAATACAATGCATTTGGATAACGTACTTTGGGAGTACAGTATAAATCGAAAAAATCCCAAAATTTGGCATGAAATCGGCTAATCCAGAACATTTCGTACTGGTGCGTGTTTTTGTACATGGCCAAATCAGTTACCCTTTCGGGATTTACTCTGTGCCATAATAAAATGTTAAAGCTAAATGTTTGTGTATATTATAAATTATGATACAATTATTATAGTTATTTATTCATACCCTTATATATTTTGTCAGTATTAAGCTTTTTCACAAAAAAACTAAGAAGAATCTAGTGAGTGCACTCAAATTTTATGTTATAAAATACTATAATATATTGGATTACGTACTACGTACTAGTATTTCCTCACACAAGTTAATAATTGTTTACCCAATTAATTTAATGTGTCTGTTTTTCCAGCATAACTTTAATAATATAATTGTTGACGAAACATTGGTACTTATTAAGCATATACTGTAAATATGTGCTTCAAACCTTGCAGCTTTCCTTTTTTTATTCACTCAAAAGAAGAACATTCACACTCATACCCATTGATTCCTGGAGACAGTTTAATGGAGTGAATGTATCCACAAAACTACCTGCCGACCCAATCAAGATTTTTAAAGGAGGACATGATCTGTAAAATCTTTGCTCCCATTTAGTCGTACCCTTGAGTTTACCCAAAGTTCTTTTTCTGTCGATGTTCTCCAATACTTCCGCGGATTTTCTGTACACGTTAGACATTTGTCCAAGCAGGACCACAACCGCCATAAAACAGTCGAAAAGTGTTATAAGCATGGTTGCCAGAGAAATAAAGTCTGCATCAGGATTTCGGACCAGAGATGTTAAAGCAAGGGAACATATAGCAAATTCAGCAAATATTAAAACCAGAATTAAGGAATTCTTTTGAAAGTTATTTATCATTCCAACTATGATTTGCATATGTCTGAATGTTATCGCCTTTCGATACACCAATTCCCTCTCGTCTCCATAGAAACTCGCATCTTTAGATCCGAGGTCAGCAATCCTGGTAATTACAAATATAGTTATTAGCAAGGGAAATTCAGATTTAAATAACCTTAATTTTAACAGCTTACATTTCAATATTATCAAGCACCGTTGTGATCCATAAGGTTTGAACCAGGGCAATCACGACAACAGGACCTTGAACTATAAAAGCCCATACCCAAAAATTGTACAAAAGAACGACTATTCTGCCAATTTGAAATGAAAGTCCATTTTCAATGCCATTTGGTTTTGGAATAAGCCAATATCCAAGTAAAGAAGGTTTCCAAGGATTAATCCAATGAAATCCAAACACAGCCCCTGTTGGGATCACAACCTGTGTGAGAAACACAGCTGGGACCATTATCGTACTCAACAGTTGGAGAACCGACATTTCCAAAAGTTTTGTACGCTTTGTGGGGTACATTTGATTGAATCGAATGAGTTCATTTACAATACTCGCAAGTTCGGCAGCTTTTGTTCGGCAAAAGTACTGGTGGGAATCGCAAGTACTAATCATGGCAAGTATCATCCAAGTAAGGACACTACTGTTGGGATCGTTTACTGTGTAAATGCCTTGTAGAGCAATAAGTAGAATGCTTAGAGATGCAATGTGGGACTTTATGGCTAGTAATCTAATGTAGCCTTGTTTAGTAATTGGTTTCAGTATTTTAGATCCATCGTTGGACATAACCCACTCAAGTGGGACTGAACGAAAAGGACCGGAAATTTTCAGATTTGTCCCAAAATACTTAAGAATTTCTGACATTTTTGCTGTATAACTTTAGAAAGGACAAAATTTTTAAAAAAATCCAAGAGTTTAGCGTTAACATAGGAATCCAAGTTGAAAGTCAACCTATTTCAGCGACTTTTTATTGAATGCCTTTAATGTTTGATAAAATATTAATAATTACAAGTAAATTATCTCCCAATAAATATCACAAAGCGAAGAGATGTATAAGCACTCCAAGTAATGATAATAGTTTGAGCATAACTTATTTAAAACTTGCTAAATGTATAGAGTGGCGAAATTTCAATTCCGTTTTAAGAATTTTATTTAATTATGGCACATTTCTTATTCCCTATTTCAGAGCTTTTGTAATATTCCAACTGTTTTGTAACTGAATTAATTAGTTATTCAGATAGATAAAAAATCCGTTTGAGTTCTAAGCCATTGAAAGAGTATTTACCTGGCAGGTATAAATTTTTACAATATTTGAGATAGTGAACTACGTATATTCTCTTGGTCAGGAGCAAAAAGCGGGAAGTCGTTGTATAATTTATTTACTAACTTTTCAGACATATCGTATTATGGTTTATGTAAGTCAATTGATTTCTAAGCCCGGCTTATGAAATCCGGGCCTAATAGTATATCGAAAGAGCTAGAGCATACTTTAACTTATTAAAGTTTTATTAATATCCAAAACAAATGGCTGGTAAAATTAAAGTAAGTTTATATAACGGTTGGATAATATATGAAACCTGAATGCTGAAAATTTTCTAAACTGGCTAATAGTTAAGTTAACTCAAGTTAAAGTTTGTTTTACATGTGTCCAACTTATGCGTCTTTATTGGTATATAAATTTTTGTCGCATAATTAATTCGTTATTTAAATTTGCATGAAAGCCCGCTCGATTAGAGAATATTTTTAAATTCGTAATAAACTCGAGCCCTGCCAGTCCTCTACACATAACTATTCTATAGCATGACGATGAGCCAAAAAATTTACCGAAAAACATACCACGAATAAAAAGTTTGGAGGAATTGATGACAAAGCCAGCATCTGGATAAAAGTTATTTTAAATTAAAGATAAAGGTTAAATTAATCATAACGGAAATTTTAATCAATTATGGAAGGAAATTAATGTAAAAAACCAATCTTAAAGAATGAAACATATGCACATATGTGGCCAAGTTAATGTTTTGCGTTTACACCATATGCTTTACAAGTTGCCACATTAGAGCAAGCAGTACTTCTTCGACTTTGCATTTCCATTTTAACGAGCCGCTCTATACTCCGTCCTCAATCCATTCTTCGATAAAACCACCTGCCAAAGCTGTGTCTTTCTTGTAGCAAACATTGCTATAGAAATAGCCTTGTAATGCAACCACATCCGAAAGAAACGCTCCCCATATTTCTCCTCCAATTTCCCCGGCCAACTTTTCAAGAAATTATCCCACCATGCTCGTAACGTTTTCTCATAGTCAATCCCAAAGTTATGCCAATCCTCAATAATAAATCTTCCATATGTCGCCTTGGTCAGGTCATGCGGAAATGGGAGATTTGAGTTGGGAAAAATGTATTTATGAAGCCATGCTTCCGAACGTGGCATTTCCTTATGATTTAATCCAACCGTGTGCAGAAGAAAAATCCCGTCCTCCTTCAAGTTCCTATGAGCAACCTTCAAAAAAACCAACAGAATATTTTCGTTAGTAAATCATATCATTAAACCACATAAATTGTATAATCAAAAATAAACAAACCTTAAAGAATTCATCATAATTCTTGTAGCCCACATGCTCAATCATCCCAACCACCGTCATCCTATCGAATTGTTCATTAACATCTCGATAATCTTGAAGCCTTATTTCCACAGGTAACCCTTCACAAATTTTCTTTGCATATTCAACTTGCTCTTCACTTATCGTAACGCCAACACAATGAACTCCGTATTTCTCTGCGAAATATTTGCACAATGTTCCCCATCCACATCCAATATCCAGTAATTTCATACCTGGCTGTAAATTTAATTTTTTGGCTATCAGCTCCATTTTATTTATTTCCGCATCATAAAGGTTATCAGCATTCGTCCAGTATCCACAAGTGTACTGCATCCAAGGATCCAAAAATGATTAGTAAAGATCGTTACCCAAGTCATAATGCATTTCCGCAACTTTTCCAGAACCCTTTTTTGAATTTGTTTGTAAATTGAATGCAGTGAGTTGCCAATGATTCAGCTTGCGATTCCATGGGTTCATGTAAATGTTGAGAAAATCGTTTTCAATAATTCTTTCAGCGAAATCGATAAGCTCACTTGGTTCACCGTACATTTCCCAAATTTTGTCCATGTAGCCCTCCCCACTTCCTAAACTGCCTTGATTGGCCACCCTTGAAAAATATTTGCGTTTGTTATTAATTTTAACGTGGAGTAATTTTGTGTATTTTCCTTCACATTTGGCTAGTGCAGCTTTCTCTTGTTCTGGAGTCCAGGTGTCTTTGGAGTAATCGTCTCCATCTTCGGGAAAATGATAAACGACGCCTAATGGTCCCAATAACTCTAAAGCCTTTTTCTCGATTTGTTTTGTGAAACATTTTAGAACTTGGAGCTCAGTCCATTTGTACGCGTTTATGACACCGTTAACTTGGTTATAAGCAAAGTTTGCTAACATTTTCACTATTCTTTTTTCTTAAATATAAGTTTACAAGTTACTTGAAAAGCTGACTACTTAACGATACGACATTCAAAGACCAGTTGAAAAACAAGACTAAAATCTTACAGCAAATTGATATCAAAAATATCTAATGAGAGTTACGCAATTATTAAGATTGAGGAAGAAATGATTTCATTTACAATTTTATAAGCATGTTTAGAAGTGTAGAAATAATATCTTTTTATCTGTAATTCGGTCAAATTTGTATTACTTCGGGTTACACATTGGTTTATTCTTACATTCATTAATTTTTACGAGCATACTTAATAGCGATGGGATTAATTAAAAAATGTAGCATGAGAAAATGTTTTACCTAAGCCTGCTCACCTTGACTGCAGTGTGACGTTCAATGTTTTGCGGTGGAGCGAGATTTGGATGTCAAAATTGCATCATTTTAAGTAAGCTGTCTTGCATATGAAGCTTGCAAAGTGCTTATCTGTTTTACAAGGTGTTTGGTATGCGACTTAATTGAGATACATTTATTACCTAATTTCAAGCAGTAAACTTGATACTGCAAATGACGATAACCAACATACATGTATATAAAATACAAAACAGGTTGAACGTAGTCGGTTGAGATGAATTGAAGTTCAAGATTAAAATCGATTAATTATTTCCATGAGAATACGACGACTTTTGAGAGATGATTGAGATGATTTGGCCTACCACTATGATTTGCATCACAGCTCATCGGAAAAATAGTACACTGGAAAAGAAGCTAGGTAACGTTGTCTTATGGATGAAGAAAAACCATGACTTCGTCAGTACCTTGTTCGAATGGTTGGTGTCTAATAAAAACATTCTTAATCGTTTTGAAAAAAAAATCTCATTAAAATATCATATTACGTGAGTATTTGTGGGTAAATATCCAAGACAAACGTAAAACAGCAAAGAAATTGAAGTTCATGCAATTCATTTATAGTGAAACTGTTTGTTCATAATTTTTATATACTTACTTGTTTATAAAGTAATCTTATTGGTCATTTTTTTGTTCATTACATCTCTCCAGGTTGGTTTCGTTGTTCATGCCGAAAATTTATATCCACGCCAAGCATGTGTGCAAACAGGTTTTCTCTAAATACTTTAATTCGATTTACAATTTTGGTAATCAATCATGGTAAAAAAAAAGTTCTAAATATAGCTTTTAATATCTTATTTTGTCCTTATCTTGTGAAATCAAGTTTGACTGCTAGCACAGGCCACACTTTTGTCCCTCAAATAAATTTTCGTTAAAAACAAGTTTCGTAACATGATCATAATTAAATATCAAAAAAGATAAGTATGCTTGATTTTGAAAAAGCAAAGTCGCTTTTGTTTAAAGGATTTTTTTTCCATTTCTGCTTAAAAAAAGACCAGTTTAATTTCGACGTTGATAATAAATTATATAAAAACTATTTTTGGAAATCTTTTTTTTTTCTAGGAAATTGATTATTTTGAGGTCATTTTTCTTACTAAAGTCATTTGAATGATGATGGGTTGGAATACAAGTTGGTTATGGGAAAACGTATTGTATTTTATGAAACAAAGAAGCCGCAATCTGTTCTACTTGTAATTCAACTGAATTAAAAAAAAAAGTTCCGGAATTTCCAAAAAAAATCTCATCGTTTAAAAATATACTTCTACTATTCCAAAACAAGGCATTATGCTGTCCCAACGAATGATCAAATTTATGGGCTTTCGATTAACCCTGTTGAAAGTTTTGGGAGCCACATTCTTTGACTGGGATCCTAAAACTAGTCAAATGAAAAGAGTAAGCCCATACATCTTCTTCCACACTCACTTTGGAGTCATGTGCGCCCACTTTTTCCCAATAATTCACTTAGTCCAAATCTACATAAAGCTGCATCCATTCGACGACTCTGAGCAGGATACTGACTTATTTGCAAAGCTGGTAATTGCTTGGGGTGAAATCCTATTAGGTATGATGCTTGCCCTAATGCAAACGGTTACTTCAAAACGAAACGATGAAATAATATTCCTGTTCAATCAGCTACTCTTCTTCAATTCAAAACTTCATGGTAAATTGATCAACTTAATATATTCCAATTTATTTCTGCTTGTTTTACATTAAAAAAATTAATGCCTTAAATTTATTATATTTATTTTAGAAATGTTCGAAACTGGAAAAATCAAACTTGACAAATCACACAAATCAGTCATGCGATACGGAGAAATAATTGTTTGTGTCGTCAATTTTCTCACATTATTTCTACCATTTGGTATACTAGCTTGTTTAGGTCATCCCATGGAACCCACACACGGAATATTAAAGGACTGGCTAGAATACGACTTCAGTTTCGCTCTCAAAAACTTACATGTCATGATATTGTTCTGGATGGCAATATACGCAGCTAGCAACATGATAGTTGTACTCCTGTACCTGGGCGCAATCTACTACCAAATTACTATGGTAGTTCTGGAAGACTTGACACCAACTCAAGTAACCCTCCAAAAAGATAAAAGGGTTACCTTGGAAACCAAATATTATGGGGACTGGTCCGACATAGAAGTTATAAATATGTACAGAACCCTACAACTGTTCAATGTACTCATTAACGAAATCATGGCATCAGTAAAAATAGCATTTCATCATGTTGCTTGTCTGACTTCAGTGTCTGCACTTATCTTGATGATAGTCAAATATAATAATGTTCTTGTGGAAGGTGGCTTTATTGCCATTTTTATTATTGGATGTTGTCTGATTAGTCCACTGGCTATAATTGCATCTGAGAGTACCATGTTTGGTATGCTTGCTGATCTTTCTGATGGGTTTATAGAGGAAAGTAGAAATCTAGTGGGTAGGAGGATTATGTATAGGAAATTTGTGGCAAGTTGTCAAACATTTTATGTGGAGGAAGCGTATCCGTTTTACAAAATTGGGAGAAATACATTACTGGATTTTTGTGCGGAGGCACTAGATAAGTCGATTACATTGTTATTGTGGTAAGCTCGTAA
The DNA here is from genome assembly GCA_034695465.1 of Entomobrya nicoleti. Taxonomy (NCBI): domain Eukaryota; kingdom Metazoa; phylum Arthropoda; class Collembola; order Entomobryomorpha; family Entomobryidae; genus Entomobrya; species Entomobrya nicoleti. The sequence continues at coordinate 985 of JAQFZG010003242.1, read as the reverse complement.
AGTTAATATAAGAATTTATAGATTTATAGATTAAAACGATTTCTAAAAATAATAGACTAATTGATATAACTTATATTAGACTAGGATTAATAGAACGATATTTTATAAACTATTAAAAGTAGGACGATAGGACAAGAAAAATATAAAATATTTGACTTAAGTACTATTTAAGGTAATGTATATTTAAGAAAAAAACATTTCGTAATACTTTAAATATGCGTACGGACGTATTTGCCTACCACAACCATATTTGACAAAATATTTACGAAGCACATATTTATTGTTGACGATTTTGATTGTATAAACGGTAGATGAAATTTTCAAAATTTGTTTTCGAATAAATTATGGTTTAGAAACCACTAATTTTAGATGTATTATATTTTCAACTCTGAGCCTTATATTGTCAGTTATGTAAACTTCCAATTTTGGAATGAGTGAAATAACCTAAATAAATAAAGTGTAAAGTAGGATTCCACAATAACTTTGAAGTAAAACATGACGCATATGGTTTCAGAAACTTGATGACTGCTAAGATGGTTTTTTGATACGCCTACGAACTTCTTAACACTTGTCAGATGGTGGCATGTGTAATCAAGATAGACTGATGAACCACCCATCTCTTGTAAATATTTTCTTCAGACCTTACAAAATATGTTGTTTTAGCTGCCACGTAGTCTTCAAAAACATTTGACGTATGATGATATAATGATGCGGAAATACTGAAACTACAGGAAAACTTGCTGTATGTATTTATAGTTGTTGCTCGTGTTGACCTACAGGAAAAGGGAACTCAAGCTATTATTTATGATTTATTCAACCATTAAATTAGGTTAAAGCTTATACCAATCCTAAGTCATCCACGTACTGCTATTTGTTATAAGCAAAGTCAGTTCAACTTTGAATATTCCATTGACTAGTTTATTACTTCGATTTGGCAAGACGTTCAAAGTAAGACAGTTAATTTTTAAAGTTAAACGGACGACAT
>JAQFZG010003241.1:0-14108 GCA_034695465.1 Entomobrya nicoleti | reverse complement strand
CACTCCTTTCATGAAGCATGCGTTCATATTCAATTATGACATGAGTACATCTTTGCAAAATTAATGTTTTAATTGGTTTGTACGATAATGATCATCATGAAACTCTTTTGTCACCTTGAGATGTTTTTGTGATAATCTCCTCGTTACTGGTATGAGCAGTTTGAATAGATTCTTCATGCAGTCCATTTTTTTGTGGAACGTCAGTACTTCGTGACGCTGCGATGATTGTGCTGTCGGTAGTATTAGCTTCCTTCTCAGTCTCAGCAGATTTCAATCTTGCATTTGCCAGGATGAGCTGCTCATTCTTTGATCTCAGCTCAGATATCTCTTTCGTCTGCTTTTCCACAATGCTTCCCAGTTCCGTGTGTTGTTCAATGAATGAATTCAACTCTTTAATTGAGCTCCGCAAGGAGTCCGTTTCTTTCATTAGTTGAGCTATTTGGGATGCTTGTGATCTACAAATCCCGAAGTAATGCAATTATCTCTTTGTGCAACCGCAATGCTGATGTGGTACAGGAAGAACCAAAAAAATAGTGCGGCTGCCATGCAATGTATGTATAAAATGTGGATAAATATATGTGTATAGCTATGTATCATGCGTTTTTATAAAAAAATCTATTTTACTTCTTTGGCGAATCTCTGATGCGCTGCAATCTTGTTGGCGTTTCATTTCCTTTTGAGGGACTGGAAATTTCGTTATTTTTCTTGTTAAGGTCCTTACACAGATTTTCCAACTGCTCCAATAACTCTTTGACCTTTTCATGGAAAGGGACTGAAAACAAGTTACCCAAGTCCCTACTCCATCCATTCCCATTTTCAACCGGAAACAGTTGTATGAGCTCATATATATAGATTAGCTGTTTGCAGGACGGACAACGCATTCTATGAAAATGAAATCAAATAGATATGTACATTACTGGTTTGATTAAATAAAGGAGCCTCGGCACTGTTTTATTGGTCTATTTCACTTCTTGAAATTGAAAATTCCAGACGAAAAAGTTGATTGAACAAGGCTTTGTTTTTTGCAAGTATACTATGCATATAGCCCCCGGGGACATTATATTGAAATTTTGTTAGCTTTATTTTGAGATTATGAATAAATTGCTAGCTTACATATCAAAGAAATGAAGGGAAAAAATCTGGGCTACTATGAATTATTGCACACGTGTGGGTGTCGATCGAATATAAATATAAGAATAAGCTTCTATATACTTAATATACTAATACTTTTGTCTCATATCCACTATTTCTGTATAAAAAAAACTTTGATGATGATGCGTTCGGCAAATTAACTATAACAAGAATCTTATGGCATTGATTTTTTCATAATAAGCATTGACATATGACACAAAAAATGTGTTGAGCAATATATTGTATAACGCAGCGTCTGCTCACAATACTCATGACATTACACAATAACACAATGTCACCAACTTCAAAGCATACCTCTCCTAATACATTCCGATAAAAAATGAAGTATTTTACTCACAATTTTTTTTATCATAATAACTTAATTTTTCACTTACTTTGAATCAGTGGTAAGATTCATACTCTGGGATAACCATACACTAAGACAAGGATAATGAAAAAGATGACCACATTTTGTTGCAACAATTGAATTATTTTTCTCCTTCTTGCTGCGACCAGAAACATTGTTACTGGCTGTTGAAACATGGTTTGAATTTGAAGTATTTGGACTATTTGGCAACGGCGACAGTTGTTGATGCCGTGGAGAAGCATCATCGTCACTGCTTTTAAGAAGGTCACGACAAATCACACAAATGAAGCTCATTGAAATCCGCGACTTTAGTAATCAACTACACTTGCTACTGACTGTATACCTACACAACGCACACACTCACACACACTTGCTCACTAGAGACAAGATCTTCTTTTTACGCTTCCTCCTCTCGTCGCGTCGTCACTTATGAGATGTTTCTTTATGTTTTGTTGGCTCAACCAAGCCAATAAGAGCAAGACGAGGAGATAACAAAAAAAAAACTTCTTATTCAACTATCAACAGTTCCACTCCACGCGTACAACACAAAAAAAAAACACTCTTTTCACATACTTTTTTTTGCGATTCTGCTTACTAACTTCTTCAAACACTCCACAAAGACTATTTCCAATTCCAATTTGATCTCAATTTTGTTTTGCAGACGACACAAGAGACAAGTACATATGGGCTTTATGTTAAATACACATGGGACCATTCGGACAAACTAGTGACAAACAACAAGAGAACAGCCATTGAATTGAAACGATGATGATCTCATATATGAACGAGTAAATAATCTTCGCAATTTTACTGAGGTTTGGAAAAAAACGAAAACTGTCAGATTCAAGAAGCTCCTTCCCTGAAAAATTCTTTTGATCTAAATAAGCTTTCTACCACAATAACCTTAAAGAAGAAGTGAAAAATCATATAGATTGTGTTATAGCTTTATTGATAACAAAACCAAGAAATGGGCCATTCTCATTTTTATCTCTTTCTTATTTTTCTTCAAGGTTTATGTGTATGTACATATTTTTGAAACGCATATATTATTTGAAATATTATTCCTTGTTGCGTTTGCGTTGTTAGTATTACGATTTGGTAAGAATCATCATCGGCAGCATGCATGCCACTTGCCACTTAGATATATGTGATTACACGGGTGAGTTAGATATTATATTTATATCGCGCAAACTTTTTTTGTTGATGACATTCACATCCTGCCCACTTGTTTAAGTGACTGAGCGATTATTCTATCGTCATCATATCGTATTGCCAATAGCTGATAAGTTTTTTCATGTCTGGGAAAAGTGGTAAACAAAAAAATCGTTAAGAAAAGAACAAGGTTATTTATATGTAGTTTTGACTTTACGTAAAAGTGGTTTTTAAGTTTTAACATTTATCAATTGAGAATGAAGGTACGTGGTGTCGTTGTAGGTAATATGAATATGACAATGATGATACGCTGATGTGGTAGGCGTGTATGTGTTTAGGTATTTAAAGTACCAAAATAACTAGCCTTATAATCTGACGGGATAAGATGGAAAATGCATGCACGTGCAAACGAAAGCTTAAATATGGATTTATATTATATCTTGCATTGTAAATTTTTAAATTCTAGTTTCAAGTATTTGGTCTGTAGAAGCACTTGAGGTTTGTAGCAAGAAAAGCAAGGTTTGTTATTCCATATTCCATGCTTGTTTGAGTAGTCAAATACAAGTGGGAAATATTGATAAATGGTAATGGTATTGATAAAAGAATATTATTAGCTACAACATCAACTCACAGATACAGTTGAACCAATAACATAAATATGTAATTTTCTGATACTGATCAGATCAGAAACGAACTACTAGAACTACATAACTAACAACACGGGCTAAGCTAAACAAGAAACAAATATTTGCCTTCTCATGCCCTTGGTTGTTAACCTCTCTTGAGATAAACAGAGACTGACTTGGGAAACTGATTTGTGATGGGAAAATGAGTCGCTCAGCGTAGTGGTGGTGAGGGATGAAGGATGTACAGCAATAGCAATCCGAAACAACATATGCAAGTGAAAAGAGAAGACTGATCTGATTTAGGGATATGATTTGAACCAAGCTTTGAAGGCAGACCAGACCAGACAAGTCATTCTTCGTTAGAATCTCTCTCTTTTATAATGCTCGTGATGATGATTACTATCATGGAAGTGAAAGGATTGTATTTGCTTTATTTGGATTATTAAATCAGGATCTTTTTTTAACAAAGTAATTTGACTCGTTTATACCATTCGTGTCCAAGTCCAAGATATCATCATATCACTCAATGGAAAAATTGTGTACGTTGAAAAATCCCAATGAGCGTAGCGTAGCTTTTCTTGTTTCACTGTTTGAATTGGTTTACCCAATTTACCCCATATCGAATTGTCCAGTTCCACAGACACCTCTCCATGGACGTTGTGTCCATTAAAATTGTTCATCTCATCTAGCACAGCAAATTACACACCCAGCCAGTTTTATTGTACAATATTGCATGTTGGACATCGTAAACGAGTGGTGGTGGAATAGTTATAATCACGACATCGCTTATACACGTTCACAAGGCAATTTTGGAAGACGGGACCAGTTCTACATTACAAATTGCATTGATCCATTACTTGTACTACATTTCAAAAGTCATAGTAGATCTGGAATTGTTCGTGGAGAAGAGAAAATGAACATTTTATTCCAGTTTTTTAACAAAAAACACGTATCGTGTATGTTTGCTCTGCTCACCATAATAAAACTCAGTTTCCGTCAGTATCTATCTATCCAATTGACTTGGCATATAAATTTATGGGTAGATGATAGATATAACTTTGATATGTTATAAAAAATGTTTAATGTATATCTACCTATATATACTAATAACAATGCCAGAGACTCAGACTACTGCAGTTTGCACAATGTTTATTATGAAGGTATCAGATCAATGCGTACAAATGTCTCGTTTTATAGGGGGAGTAGTTAACAACTTCGATTAGCGTTCGACTCGGACTCTTTCTCTTTGCGTTTTGATATTATGATGTTTACTCTTTTGTCCGATTAATCAAACCTTCTCAACCACTTGGACACAAAACACAAGCAACGCTACACCACCAGTCAGCCTTACCACTACTACCACAATAGTAAAAAGAGACTGAGACTGAAGTCAACACGACTCACTGACTTGACTTACTTCATGTGGAGCTGAGAATGGCTCAGTATAAACAAGTAAAACGGAACAAAGAGAAATTGTTTAGTTTTATTGGTTTATTTAGAAATTCTACAATACTTGATATAAAAAATGTTGATATAATGTATACTTTATGGGACCGGCCGCTAAAATATAAATTTACGCATCACACTAAAGTCCACAAAAATCCTCTATCTACTTATTAACACAAGAAGAAACGGGTTAAAATTTATGTGCTCCAACCAGGCTCATCTTGTCACATAATTAAGAACAATTTTGGTTGTATTTGTGCAGAGAGCTTGAATCACCAATTTGATCATATCGTAATTCTGTCCACAATTTATTTCGTTAACCTTATTGCTCTAATAATATTCAATCTGTCACGGGCTATGTATCACACACACACACTCCACATTTATTTCCATATCGTGATCCCTAAAGAACTACGTTAATGGAACTGCTAAAGCTATCCCACCACTGGAATGCCAATTATGTAGGATGATGATAATAATAATGGTTTTCTTTTACTCACTTAATGCTTGTCTTTACGTTTTTCTAGTGGTTAACTTGTGGAAAAGATAAAACATTAGAAAAAAGAGCGAGTGAATGAGAAGCGAGCGATAGAGAAAAGACGTGCTCCCCTTCCTCTTCGTTTTTTTCCCTTCTTCACTCTTCAATTACACTTGACATAAACACACAAGTGTACAAAGTTACTCAAGTGGTTCCAGCCATGGAAGCTCTGAACTGGAGCATATAAATGGTCTTACGTCTTAAATGAGAGTGGGAGACCAGACCAGAGACTAAAAATGGAGGGAGGAGGAGAGAGCTACTCACAGAGTACAATGAAGGAGGAAAAAAAAACATGTCGTGTCATACTAATACTCTCTGCTTTGAAGCTCTTAGTTTTTACTATATTTCATATTATATTCGTTTTTAGTTTACTTGTTAGTTACTCCACTTTGTTCGTCTATAGGTATTTGCATTTGTATGCATGAATTTACTTCTTGGGGCTAATAAATTTACAACTTGCAGAAAGAATATGTATGTATTATAACAACGCAAGTACAAAACGCGTAGCTGTTGTAATACTTTGTTTCCTGCAATGCAGAAATGAGAGCAAAGACCGGACCACTTGGTTTCCAAAAAAAGTCTCACTCGAATGAACAACGAAACAACAACAACTAATTCCATTCTGGCTTTTGACACGCGCTATTATTACCTCCTCGGAGAATGTTTTTAAAAAGTCACGTTAGCATATAGTAAAGCCTTTTTGAGATGGGAAGTAAGAAGGAAAAAAATAGCTCATTTCTGGAACACTGGAACGAAACTGACTTGCTGATGTTGATGATGAAAAAATGCGTGCCACATTTTCAGACTGATATTATCATGTTACGTGTACGTGCTACTGCGTGTTACATTTACATAAGCTATTAGTTTACAGAGAAATATAAGCGTCTATGTGTAAGTCTAATTCGTTTTTATGTGCAATAAATAAGTAGTGTGTCGAATATCTATTACTCGATAAACCGCAGAAACGCTGCTCTGGTATCAGTAAAAGTTTTTCCATTAAAGGAAAACGCAAAATGGGTAATAGTAGAAAAAATAAATGCAAACTTAGTTTAGACAGACTTAAAATATTTGTATTGAATTATTAAAAAGTTTTTCTGCTTTGAGTACAGCCAGTGCAAAAATGGTCAGCGCAAAACGACATCATTGGGAAAGTTAGATATTGATAAATGAACCATAGTTCTTTTGAAGGGAAAGTTTGTATTGTTCGAATTCAAGTGTTTTTTGAATAACAAGAACAGGCCCGAATGGGTAAACTATATTTCTTGTATAGAACGCTATGTTCAAAGACAACCCAATTTCGAACTATTTTTTTGATCAACAATAGGTGAAAGCGAACATAATGCTAACAATGTAAATTCACATTTATGAATTGTGAATACCTAGTTTGGAATTTTGCTATATTACTATTAGAGGCTCTAAAATAAGGAAATTGAATGTTGCACTTAAAGTTAGTCTACCCCACCCACTCATTTCTCAGTAATAATACTGATGAAACGATAACAGAATGCTAGACGTGGGTTGGATGGAAGATACAAAAGCATACATCTATTCTCCAACAAACTTACTCAGTTTGAGTAGATATACTTACTTTATAGCGTAGTATCTTTTTACAAAAATTCATGCCGACCAGAGGGTGAAAGCATTTTAGGTATTCAACGTGAGAATGAACCGTCTGAGTATGCTAACGAAGGTGATTTTCAAACTAGTGTTGTGTACCTAACGGGTGTAGCGCGATGAAATGATATGTCAAGTAAGTAGTATGACTATTTTCTATGTGTACCAAAATGCATAATATGAAAAAGTTTTTATTTGTCTTTCATATTATGTTTACATTTGGCTAAAAGTATAATGTGAAAGCCGCTGCTCTGGGACCTCGTAATGCGGAAAGTAAGCACGCATGCTGGAATGAGTGAGTGAGTGACGAGAGAGAGAGAGATGCTTACGAAGGTACATAATGGGAAAGTAAAAGAATGGGAGTAGAAGAAAGGAACAATGAACGAAAAAATGCGTGTCTGGAGTCACATTTTCGAAAATGCCTTGTCATTAACCATGGTCATGTATTGAACCACTCCATTGCTCTAGTTGACAAGCTATAAGTTCTCATTCATTTTATGACACTCTCCAGAGTTTGAATATGACTTATTTTTTTCAACATTTTATTAACTTTTCTAATGAGTAGGTAAGTAATCATTCTCTCATCTCATCTCTTCATCTCATTATTCAAGTTTCCATACTATTCGCTTAATTTCATGTTAGAACGAACGTTGTGCAAAAACATGCAAAAATATGTAGCTTACGGTTATCTCTTGCATACTGATATTATCTGACAATATAGAATTTTTAAAATACTTACCGTCTCATAAACCTGAAATACGGAGTAAATTGTGATTCAAACGTATGTACATTAATCGCCATCCTTATACCAATCAAACTATGTGTATATCGATTTAAGAATCATTTTAATTCGGGTTTCCTGTTATAAAACTTCTCTTGTACACATTGCAAGTAAACTATTTAAAATGTCAATGAGTTGTCAGCACTGTGAGCAAATATTCCTATTTTTGTCTCAATTTGACTTCAATACGTTGTACATTTATGCTGGATCGGTAAACTTGGGACGTAGACAGACAAGTAGTCAGAATGTTTTATGACCTATATATAATGTATGTGTACTTTGGAACTTCATATATAATGTACTATTGTGATCCTTCGACAAGTATAAGATTCTCCGTATGCACATTATACACAAGCAATTTTGTACTTAGCGACGACATAATATCATTGACTTTTCTTTGTGCCTTGCTTACCACAGCGGTTCAAAAGAATGATTAAAATAAATATCATCCCTCTAGGGACTCGAGAAACTCTCATGTCATCAATATGGAAGTACTTGCTTGCATGACAAAGTTCCTGATACTCTACTACACCTGTACCTTATATCATAGCACATAGCAGAGTAATGAAAAGTACTTTGTCATAATGTGAAAAATTGCTCATGTCAACTATGCCATCGTATTATGGGCATGACTGATAACTTGTGGCGTGGCATGTAATTTGAATACGGTAGTGCACTTAAGTTTCCCTCTAAAAAGAATCGCTCTCCAGATAATCCAGAACATAAATTTACCTACCTCCTGTGCAACGGCAACAAAAGTTTCACTAACCAGGTAAAAAGAAAGACTGAAATTATTATATGGAAAATGGAAACCAATATATATTACCTGTCTGCGAAGCAATGGTCACTGATATATTGTGAGTAAAGTTGAATTGTTTCCGAGAAAAATGTATCAAATCCCTAACATATTATTATTTTGATGTCCCAAAGACCAAAATTCACATGAGAAATAGCATTTATATTGCGTAACATGCTTGTAGAAAGCCATTCACAAAAGTCTCAAGTCTGTCACACAGCCACAGCATTACAAAAGCTCCAACTGTACCGAAATTTATTTTCCCCTCAGTGGGATATTATGGGTATCACAAAGCAGTAGAATAGTACAATAGATTGCAAAAGAAATCGGGATAGCGCTGAAAAGTGCACATGCTATGACCAAGCGACAATCTTGATGGTATGGTGTGATCATGAAAACGAATGGGGTCTTGTATTGATTGATTAACAGTGATAGTGCTGACTCTCCACTCTACACTCTTTCTTACAATAAACGACCAAATAAAGTTGTTGCACATTAACAAGGCTAAAGAATTTTTAGACGATAAGATTAAGTAACAATTAAGCTAATAATTGAGGATGAATACGCATCACTGAAATAAATGCATGTATAATGTGGTAAATATTATACCAAAAATTGCATTGTTCCGATCGTTAAAGCACTACCACAATTATTAATACGCACGTAGTAGTCAGTTGTTGTACACTATGTGATTAACTAGCACGTGAATCACTTAACCTTGCATTGTGCAGTGCACGGTTTGCACATTTTATTAGCAAATATTTAAAACTGAATGAAAATCAACACACTATTGTGATGACCAGTAAAATACTAAATGTATTGCTGGCTTCTTCATCTCAATTAATCACTTACAATTCATCCTGACATTTATGCTTGGCATATCTAAGCTAATTATGGTCACTTCAACATCAATTACCTTTTGCATAAATCATGGATGGAATACAATGGGTTAATTTAGAGCATCTTTTATTTACTCACTTTTTTGTGGCATTACCTTAACACGTTTTTATGTGAATTCAAAATCAGATCCATTCTCTTTTTCATTGTTATCCGCAATGATGAAATGAAGTCATATAGCGGCAAAAGAGATGCTCGCATTTTCTATAGAAAATTTATGGCTAAATTGACTTTGCTATGAAAATAATAATTTTATTTAGAAATCATGGCAGACAAGTGATCACACTCCAGTGATATGAGAGGTGAGAAGACGAGATACAATATTACGAAGATTGCATTGTGTTTTTATCATGTCATCCTTTTTTTGTACATATACAAGAACAGTTTAAGGATAATTTACAGATGACGAATCACTTTTTACTACGCGTCTTAGTTGACATAAAGTTTTTTTTTCATCAAAGTGGAACTATGCCTTTCGTATTGCGTGCAAGGTGTCGGGACGCAAAGTTTCGTTATCTCGACACATCGCGCATTACCCTTGAAATTCTTCAAATGAATAATTACATCGAATCCATAAGTTTTTGCAGTTAGTGCAATTTATTTATCAAGTCAGCACAAGGGATATATTACTTAAAGACAAAAGGATCACAGTAAAATAATATTTAACAGCAGAGCTATCAGACTTAATTGACTTCGCGTTTATGAGTCTGAACTCTAATTAAACTGTTATTACTATTACCTTTGAAGGTGTAATTTTAATGTGTCAATAACTTTTTTAAATTGATGTAAAGTCTAGGTCATTTATCTCCTTTTTTGTGATTATACTTTAAATGAGTATTTTTTTTAAAGTCGTACTTAAAATGTACCGTAAAATTAAATATGTAATTGGAAAATTACTTTTATACATTTAACTTCTGTTTGTAGGAACATGGTCGAGGTTTTTATTCTAGTTTGTGGACACCATAACGAATTCATTCATTTTTATCGCATGATATATGTTTGACGTTGATGTTACCTCCCAGTTTGAATGTCGGGGACAGGGACACAATAAAAGTAAAATACGACTTGAGAGACGATAATTCAGGAAATAAACACAGTGTGCACATCATTGCATGCAAATATTTTACGTAGGTATTTTATGCAAACGGCTCTAACACACGGAACATCGTAAAGAGGTAAAACTAATTAAATAAATAACTCTTCTCTTGTGTAAATTGTTGGCAGTATTTGCATAGACATAAGTACATTGTTTTTTTATTTGAGCATTTGACGATATGCTGCTATGTCTCAAGTTTTATTTCTGTTGGAAGATGTAATTAGTACCACTTTTGCAAATATACAGCTCTATTCGAGTACTTGATGATTGAGATTTTAATGAAATAACATGACAAAGAAACGCCGCAGCGCAGTGTAAGTTTTTCATGTAATGGATAGATATACGATATCTTGAAATATATCATCCAGTTACTCAAATCTGTTAAGTTGATTTACTCCCAAAGTCCCAAGTCCCAACAAAATGATCTTGAAATTCTTGCAACTCAATGCACATGGAACGATAAAGTAAAAAATTACAAAGCATATCGAATTACAAAGAAGATATGCGCTATAGACGGCATATTATTTTACTGAAACTCCACAAGTCCCCTAGTTAATAACCCAACCACGTAAATTGATTCACATAAAGCGGTAGCACTTATAATTTATGAACTTTATATGCACTATAAAATTTGATCAAAATCATAACTTTTGGTTTTTCATGCAAATCATATGAAGTGCGTAATAATGACTTGAGATTATTTGATGATGGGAAGTTTGCCTCCAAAAAAAAAAAGATTTCCTTTGTGATCGCTCATCATCACAGTTTTTCTTCATAATTTTATTTGTTATCCCACTGTGTTTTTTTATCAAGTTATATTTCTAGTTAGTTGAGAATTGCATACTATAAATATATTATGCACACATGAAATTATTGAAATTGTAAGCGAACATCTTAAATTGGCAACGACAGGAATTATTTTAGTGGTCATCCTGAAATCAATTCCTTTTTTGAATTCAAAATAAATAAGCAAATAAAATGTGCGAAAAGTTGAATAAACACAAGTTGCCTTGTCGTATGTCCTCAAGTAGGCACGCGAAATTATACCAATGCCAAGATAAGAAAATAAAAAAATATTACGATTGTTAAAAGTTACCCTTATATTCAATTCATTCAGCAGAAGCTCATCATCTTGCCCTAGAGGTACAGAGTAGTCGGTGGATATTGATACAACAACATAATATATACGCATTCATACCCTTACCAATTACTATTGACTTGAATCAAGCATTTTGCTAGCAATTTGGTCATCATCATAATCATCGCCAATTCACTAACTTAAAAAGTTTGCTTGTTAATTCACAAGCCAGAGAGTCAACTCTTTACTGTGAAAGAGCCAAAGAATTCTTTTGTTATTCCATTTTTTCCCCTCTATTTACACCTGTAGCCTAATATGATGTAAATTATTTAGGCAAATTCATTACGTGTAAGTAAACATCGTAATCTAAGTTTACAACTTGTACAAAAATGCGTATCGTATGAATGTATCTCGACATAGTTGGTTGGAAGCTTATTTTTTCAAGTGGTAGTTTTATATTGTTCGTGACGTAAATGGTAGTACTACCAAAAGGAACAATATTTGAGTGTCAGCAAGGCGCATAGGCCTCTTTTGGTCCTTCCATTCTAGCTATAATTTTATTATGACGATTATATCGTGTAACGAGCTATGCAACTGCAATAACAGCGTGTGAAAAGATGAACATGTACCAATGTATCATGTACTACCTGTGCAAATATGTATGTATGAATATATGAATATAATGTAAATACTCATCTCTCACATTAAAATTGTTACAATCAAAGGTAATGTGTGTTCATTGTAGTATCTAGTTAGATTATTCACTAATTAATGCAAAATATACTACAAAGTTGAAAGGAATTCTTATTCCAAATCGTACACTGAGGAGCTATGCACAAAAGTAGCAAACGTTGAAACTCAGAAAAACCAAACCCATTAACGTAAGTGGTGATCTATGGCTACTGTGACATGTGCCCACCTTTTTCATTCTTTCTTTGGAGAAGAATGATCATCTTCATTCATGCGTGGTGACGTTGACGGTGGCTTTAGCTTACGGCGCTTAGATGTTAACACATTCTTATCCAATAAAGATAATAATTACGTTTTGACGATGATGATGAGCCGCTTTTTTATGTCTACCAGGAACAGAAGACATGCGGAATAATGCATGAGTACATAATTGAAAGACTAGAGAACCTTGTAGGAATCGCTCATGGTTCAGTAGTTCTATTAGGGGTTTACCGTGAGCTGTGGTCAGTCCATGTCATTGTGCAAGCAGTTACGAAAGTGAGCAGTACTCTGCTCCTCCTGTCGACAATCTTTAATTTGCCATTTTGGACCACGGACACAGGTGTGGATTAGATTATCATCAGCACATTAATTTTGTTCAAAAGACGAAGAAGGATTTAGCAGAACAACTTGTTTGTGTCTAACGTTAAAGCTAGTACCATGATTGTAAGTTTAAAAATATTTTAAATACAAACTATTTTTAAAAGGAATTCCTTTTGCAGTTAAATTTTTAATTAAAAATATTAACTTTGTCTTTTAGCGTTACGTTTTCCTTTTGGTGTTGCTCCATACCTCGGCTCTCGCTGAACCTCCAGTCAATTCAAACACTGGTAATTCTATTGTGAGCCAACGTCTTCTAAATAGAGTTGCAGATATTATTGCTAACGGCGGTGATGGTTCCACTAGAAATGGGGATGATGGAACCCAAAATAATGAGGGGCCTTCAATCGTCGACCAGCAACTTCTGGACCGCGTTGCCCGGATAATTAGTCAGAACGAAGGTCAACTTTCCTGGTCTCATAAAACTAGATCAAATAGTGACTTGTCGGCTCAACCAACATCGAATTTGGTACCGCCAAGAAATAGTTATGAACAGGGATATGGAGTACCTCCTCGAGAGGTTCCAGAAGAGGCAAAAGAATTGGCAGGGAGTCAGTTTGAATTGTCTCCACCTGAAGCAGTGCCTAGGATAGCGTCGTTTGACCTGACGGATGATGATGATAACATTGGGTATTCTGCTTCAACACAACAACAAGTTGTACAAGACACCTATTCAGATAACTCAAATAGGTTTCAAGGAAATGGTAAGATTGAATTGGAGCAACCACGAAATGCAGAAAGGATAGCAAGTTTCGACATTGAAGGGGAGACACCACCGGCACCATTTACCCCGCCGCAAGCAAGGGGTGGATATTACACCAATAATCATTAAAAATTAAAACCAAAATTAATAGAATCATTTTCTTTTCTTCAAAAGTGTTCCATTCATAATTTGCTTGTTTGAGCGCTGAAACTATTAGACTGTCCACCTAGGTTGGTGATATTCAAATTTTAGTGCAATTTATTTCAGCTTTGTATGTATGCATATATTTCCTCACAATAGATTTTCACAAAAAAATTTAAATGATAAGAAATGGCATGTGATACTTTAATGCATTCATACGAAATCGAATCCAATGCTAAAAAAAATTTAATGTAATTTAAAGTTTAGTTTAAAAATATTATCATTTTAACTTGATTTAGGGAAGATGACAAAGCTTGGACTTAAAGGGGTAAATAGTAAAATGTATGTCTGTAGTGTTCAATATTGAAAGAAAACATTAAAAACCTATTTAGTAAATCAGTAAATTAAGGTAT